>PVJO010008727.1:9047-73669 GCA_004026905.1 Hystrix cristata | reverse complement strand
ACTTCTAGGTGCCTCCCACTGGACTTCTCACTGGTGTGAGAACCCTGCCCCCGGGGGCGGGGCCATTGCTTAGGCTTTTTGCTATTGTGTTTTCTACCTCCTTTAAGAAGATGGAAGTCTGGATAATCCTTAAAATGTTTATGTTTTGGGCTTCCTCTAAGAAGGTGGAAGCCTGGATGATCCTTAAAATATGTATGTTTCTAGTTGAGCTTTTGGGGAAGGGAGTGACTCACTCAGCTCCTTCGTTTCTAAGTGTACTAACAGTGTTATGGTTTATATCTGATGTCTCCCCAAAGCCTCATGTGGTCACAGGTGGCTTTTCAGAGGTGGCTGGATCTAGGGTGTGTGCTGCTGGGATCAGCGGGGTGACGCTGATACTTAGTCATGATTCGATGCTAGAATGAAGGCTTCCCCACCCTGGGTCTGAGTGCTGCCCACCCTGAGGATGGCTAGTCTGGATAAGACATAAGGGACAGAAAGGGGGTCACAGTTCGTCGCTTGTCGCTTGCTGTTTGCTGCTCGCTGCCCTCTGCCTGCCGCTCTGCCTTGGAGCCAGCCAACTATAAACTGAACCCTGTACAAACTGTGAGCCAAATCAGCCTTTCCCCCTTTAACTTCCGGCGTCGGGTATTTTGTCTCAGCAAGGAGAACAGTAAGACAGATACGAGGGGCAGCAGGTCTTCTCCTCCTCGCCTTCTGTCCTTTCTCCTGGATGGAAATAAACGCAGTGGCTTGGAACACGAGGCGGAAGCCTCAACCAGAGCCCAGCGTGCTGTGATGTTAAAGTCACCATCCCAACCTGCCCGTATGTGACCTGAGGGGAAAGGGGCACATAGTAGGCCCTAATTGAATTAAGTCTTGGATATTTTTTATTTCTGTCTCTTGCCACAAATCTTTTGCTAACAAATACACTACCTAACCACAGTGCAGCTGTTTTCTTCTTAAGCCTCTCATAAATATTTGAAATCAAAAGCAAAACACCAAGCAGGTTTTATGTTACTCAGAGGAAAAGATAAACTCCATAAAATGGTGAGAGAGGCCCTGTGTGATCTGACCCTCAGCTCCTGCTGCCATCTCATTGTACACTTCATTTCTCCAGCCTGATACCCAGGTGTGCACGAGCCTCAGGCACTCGTTCCTCCAGCCCACAGCTACTTTGTGAGGGCTTACTGTGTGCTAGGGCCTACTATGTGCAGGGCACTGGGCGCAGGGCAGCACATTCAACCACAGAACCTCCCCTTAAAGCCTGCCTTTCCTGCTTATCTTGTGAGCCCATTTTTTTCCAACGCTGAGTCTTTGCCTTTGTGTTCCTTCTGTCCAGGGAAGCCTGTCTGGTAGAACCTTCTGTCGTGATGAAAATGTCCTATATCTGTGGTGGCCAGTATGGTAGCCATGAAGCACATGGAGCAGCGAGTGCTTGAAATGTGGCATGTGTGACTGAGGCACTGAATTTTTGTTTTATTTTAATTAATTTAGGTGATGGTGTGTGCCTCCACTCTCAGCCCTCCTCCGAATGGCTCTCTCCTTGAGGAGGCTGTGAACGTGGCTGTAAATCCCGGACGTGTCTGCAATGGAGAGACGGGGTCTTTAGCCCCCTCCTCGAATCTGTGGGGTGGCAGTGATGTTGCCTGGCTTCCAAGGCGAGGTCAGAGGAAGCCCCACACCCTCTGCCTTGGTCTCGGGAGGCCGCGCTGCGGACACTTGGTCTTGGGAAGCTGCCCCTCAGAGCCAGGCGCCACGCGGTGCCGAGCTGGAGCTCAGAGAGGCCACATGGGTCACTTCAGCCTGGCCTCAGCCTCGTTCCTATGGCCGATGTAAAAATCACCACAGACTTGAAGACTTAAAAGAAGAGAAATTTATTCCCACTCAGTTTGAAACCTGGGTGCTGAGAATTGGTTCTTTCTGGGGTCTCTGAGGGAGAAACTGTCCCATGCCTCTCTCCTCGCTTCTGGTGGTGGCTGGCAATCTGTGGCCTCCTGAAGTGGACAGAATGTGCCTCCTTGGCACAAGGACACTTTTGAGCTGAAGGCAATTGAGAAACAGAAGATGTAGGAGAAGCTCTCTTGCTGTCCTCTTTCTGTCTAAAGGAAAGATGTGGATTTCCCTTTGTGCAGCGGTTCCCTCTCCCTTCTCCCATAGCAGAAGGACAGCAACCATTGTCCCTAGAGACCAAAAGTAAGCACTGAAGCTGGGCACAATAGGCTGTAGTCTTTAGCACTTTGGGAAGCTGAGGCAGGAGGATTGCCAGTTTGAGTCCTGCCTGGCAATTTAGGCCAAGAATGTTGGTCAGTATGAAAGCCCCCAAGTTCCATCCCAAGTACTGAAAAAACCGGAGGGAGAGAGGACCGGAGTGGGGGAGAAACTGACTTGGCTCCATGCAAACAAATCTTACCGAAAGAACCCTTAGCTCTTACCTTTCCTCCATATGTAAACTCTGTTTTTTCTCTTAATTTATATTTTATCAATTTGATTTGAAGCCCTCAACCACTGAATCTAAATGGGTAGAGAAAGCATTCTTGCTCCTCACACTTGTCCTCTGGATATATCTCTTCAATCTCTGTCTACAGCCCACAATGCCATCTCCCCCACGTGTCTCCCCTACTTACGTTTCCCTCTCTTACAAGACATGGTTGTTGGATTTGAGGACCCTGTAGACCCAGCGTGACCTCATCTTGAGAACCTTAACTAGATTGCATCTGCAAAGAAGCTTTTTCCAAATAAGGGTTTCATATTCACAGGCACCAGGGATTAGGACTTCAACATATCTTTTTGGAATCACTTTTCAGCCCCCTAGAGCACCATGAATCTAAATGATGGAGACTAGAAATGATTCCAGCCCCCAACTGTTTGACAGTCAGGTCTTCCTGGCTGAGACCCTTCACACCGTGGAGCAGAGATTAGTCCTTCCCACCGGGCCCCATTTCAATTCCCAACCTGTGGAATATTTTTAGCATAATAACATAGCATTGTTTCATGCCACTCAGTGTGAGAGGGTTTGTTTTACAGTCACAGATGAGTGGAGATTCCTACTTGTTGTTTATGTCCCAGTTCAAATAATATCTTCCCAAAGGCCTAGGCCAGCGGTCTAGTTTATTTCATTCAGCACTGCATCCTCTACATGCCAAGTACACAGGAAATGCTCCGTGAAGATTCAGCGAATGAATGAAATGCAAAGCTTTCTGTTAGCGAGTCTGCGACTGACCTGTCTTTGTCCTCCGGACTGGGACAGCTCCTGAAAACATTGCTTATTTTGCTGTTTCAGCTCTCAGTCCATTAAACAAGCTAGAAGGTAGCAAAGGGAAAGCAATATTTTTCCTTCCCAAGATTCAGTTATTAGTTCTTGCTGTTTCTACTCCTTGCATGCGAATGGTTGCCGTGGTTTTCAGTTGCGGTAAAAACAAGTGAGCAGAGACACAGCTTGTCAGCCAGCCAGCTGTGTGGTAGACGCTTCAATTTTTACAAGCATTTGTACAAATCATTTGTAGGTTCATAAAGTGAAACTTAACTCGTCCTTGTATATGAGTAAGCAACGATCTCTTGAAACTTCCTTTCATGCAATTGAAGTTCAACACCAGAGAGATGGGAATGGTCTCTCCTTGACATCTTGGCAGACACACATCTTTTTCTAGAAAACCCATCAGCACAAGTAGTATTTTTCTTGGGAGAGTAACAAAAATAGGATTTGAATTAAAAGGCAAAACTTGTTAAATAACACCAGAATTAGATAAAATTTATAACTCTTTGTACGAAATACCACAGAGATAGAGCATAAAAGAAATGAGAAGGCAGATAGGAACCTTAACAAAAACTGTCTACAAGAGTGAGAGCTGTGACTGTCACACTAGTTGCGGTGGTTGGTGACCTGGTCTGTGACAAGCAGAGGATTTGTGCCCCTCCCGGTATATCCTGCTTGTACAGAGTAGGAATTGAAACTTGATCTGCAGGGCCCTTTATGATCATGTTCTGTGTTTCTTTAGGTCCTAGATTCTTGTCTATTTGGCATCTGCCCGTCACAGAGACAAACAGATGACCAAAGTTCTGTTTCTGTGATGAGCCAGACCTCATACTGCTGTGGTTTGTATCTGAAATATTCCCCAAAGGCTCATGGTTCAAAGCTTATCGCCCAGCTTGGCACTGTTGGGAAGTCATGGAAACGTAAAAGGTGTGGCCTAGTCTTCTGGTCATTGGAAGCAGGCCCCTTCTTTTCCTTTCTCTTTTTTTGCTTCCTGCCTGCAAGATGAGCAGCTTTGCTCTGATAAGTGCTCCTCACCATAGTCCCAAAAGTAATGGGCCCAACTGACCATGGACCGAAACTGCAAATCAAAAGAAACCTCCTGTCTTTATAAATTGATTATCTCAGGTATTGTGCTACAGTGATAGAAAACCATCTGGCACATATGCTCTGAACCATCTCCTTATCTAACTTGCATGCCCATAGCCAGCATTGCCCTGCTCTAAATCCCCCAAGGCCAGGTAGTGACAACGCGATACAAGCCTGGAGCCCAGGTTCCACTGACAGGGCTGGAACTTGCTGGTCCCAAGCCGTTTCCCAGCCCTGCTTTGTCTTTTTGTAGAAGCCTCAGTGGAGGCTCTGGACCTTTGCTCCTGTGTCTGCCTGCAGCCTGGCGGGTGCTTTCTGCATGGCCTGGTGTGGAAAGCTCCCTCCTCTTGGGAGCTGTCACAGGCTCTTCTTTTAGTGCCATTCGCTTCTCCGTGTTGCCATAAATCAAAGTCCTATGCATACAGGTGAGATGTACCCACCCTCGAAGCAGCCACAATTGCTGTTTTTGCTGCCCAGGGTGCCTTTCCTCCTGTCACCACCCTGCACCCACATGACTTCCTCAGCTCAAATGTCACTGCGCCCAAGAGGCCTTCCCTGACCGCCCTGTCTGCCTGGCGGGGCAGCCGCTCCCGCCTTTCTCTGTCCCTTCGTCCTCCCTTGTTTTCCTTCACAGCTCTCATCACTGCGGACGTGTTACGTGTTTACCTCTTCTGTGCAGTTCCTCATTTCCCACCCCACATAAGCTGCACTGTTGGTTTGGGCTACTGTTGTTAATTACATGTTCCTACCATGAAGAACAATGCCTGGCACAGAGGAAGTATAAAATATGTATTTTCTTAATGAGTAAAATTCATTTTTCCAGAGCACCTGGCTCCAATAATAAGCATGTGAATGGCCAAGTCCCCTTCAAATTGATAGCTGTCGTTAGGGCTGGAGATCGGGGGAAGCTAATCCTGTGGATCAATATGACATGAATTTCTAAGAGAGTGAGTGATTCAAAACGTATCATGGGTAAGTCCGGGCTAAAGCCCCAGGCAGGCAGTCTGTGAAATCAATACTGGGGCCTCCTGGGGGTTAAGGAAAGGGAACGATTATCATCCTTGAATTCTCTGGCCATGTGCCCTTTGTCTGGCGTGGAGTGCTGGACGCTGAGATGCTGAGGAGGAAAGGAAAGCGCTTTGATTTAGCACCAAGAAGGAGCACGTGCCTGATTACCAGCGCAGTCTGGGAAGCACTTCGGTGGGCTGGCACAGACGTCCTTGGTGTGGCCGGAAGCTTTCCCGGGGCGCTGCCCGCTCCTCTCTCTGCGAGCACAGCTCAATCCTTGCAGCCCAGCTGCACACAGCAGGCCGGCCCCTGGCAGCCCTTCCCGGGATCGCCGGCACTTCAGGCATGTTCCTCGTCACTGTTAGTACATGCTCGCTCTGCGTGAGGATTACACTCATCTCTGGCAGTTGGCGCCTGTACACGATACATCTTAATTCTTTTTATGCCCTCCCCGCATCTCTTGGTCTCCTTCTCAAATGCAAAAGATCTATCGCCCTGTTTTATTTTATTGTCATTTATTTTGCCTTTTATTTATACTTTAAGTTCTCACATAAGAGAAACCATGCGATATTTAAGCTTCTGTGTCTGACTTATTTCATTTAACATTATGGTCTCAAGGTGCATCCATTTTCCTACAAATGACTCAAATTTATCAATCTTTACAGCAAAGTAGTACTCCATTTTGTAAAAACAAAAAAAAATCATATTTTCTTTGTTCGTTCATCTGTTAATGGGCATATAGTCCACTTCTAAGATTTAGCTAGTATGAATTATGCTGTTGAAAACACGGACATGCATGTATCACTGCAAGTGACATCTTTAACTCTTTCGGAAAGATACCTAGAAGGGGAATAGTTTGGCTGAGTGGAATTTCTATCTTTACTTTTTTGAGGACTCTTCATACTGATTTTCATAGTGGCTGTACTGGTTTGTATTCCCACCAACAATGTAGAAAGATTCCCTTTCCCCCAGCCTCACTATCATTTGTTATTATGTGATTTCCTGACACTTGCCTTTCTTTTGGAGTAGGATAGAATCTCAGCATTGTTTGGATTTGCATTTTTTTAATAGTCTTCAGTGTTGCACATTTTTTATGTATTTAGTGGCCATTTGTACTTCTTCTGAGAAATGTCGATTCATTTTCAGTTGCTCATTTTTAATTGGCTCTTTTATTAGGGGTGTCTAGTTTGAGTTCTTTATATATACTAGATATTCGTCATCCTATGAGTAGTGGGCAGAAATTCTCTTTCCATTCTGTAGGTTGTCTTGTCACTATTTTGGTTGTTTTTTTTTTTTTTTTTTTTTGCTGTGCAGAAACTTTTAAATTTGATCTTGATGTAATTTTTTTGTGCAGTTGGGGTTCTGTTCAGAAAGTCCTCACCTATGCCTATGTTTTCAAGTGTTTTGCCTATTTTGTCTTCCAACATACTAACTGTTTTTGTTTTTGACTGTTTGACTGTTTGTTTTAATATTTAGATCCTTGGCCCATTTTGGCGTTAGTTAGTACATGGTGACAGAGATAGGTCCAGCTTTACCCATCTGCTGTCTTTCCTCCAAGCATATGTTTTGTCAAAGACTGGGTAGGTGAATGCGTCTGGGGTTCTTTCTGCATCCTCTGTTCTGTTCTACTGATCCACTTGGCTATTTTTTTTTTTTTGCCAGCGTCATGCTATTTTCTATTACTATAGCTTTGTAATATAACGTCAAATCCAGGATTTTGCTGCCTCCTGCTTTGCTTTTATTACCCAGGATTACTTTTGATATTTTCAGTCTCTTCTGGTTCCATAGGAATTTTAGGATTGTTTTCTCTAGTTTTGTGAGGAATACTTTTGATATTTTGATTGGGATTGTATTAGATCTATATATTAGTTTTGGGAGTATGGCCATTTGGATAATGTTGGTTCTGCCTATCCAGGAACAGGGGATATCTTTCCATTTTCTGATGTCCTCTTCAATCTCCTTTTTCAGAGTACTGTAGTTTTCTTTGTAGTGCTCTTTCACTTCCTTGGTTGGGTTAATTCTTGAGTATTTTATTTTTCTTGATGCTATTATGAATATTACTATTTTCCTAATGTCCTTCTCAGTGGGTTCATTAATAGTGTACAAGAATGCTATTGATTTTTGTGTGTTGATTTTGTATCCTACTACATTGCTGAATTTGGTTTTTAATTGTTGAAGTTTTTGGTGGAAATTTTTGAATCTTCTATGTAAAGGATGATAATATCTGCAAATAATATTTTGTGTCTTCCTTTCCTATCTATATCTCTTTTATTTCTTTCTCTTGCCCAATTGCTCTGCCTAATGCTTCAGGTACTATATTGAATAGGAGTAGTGATAGTGGACATTTTTGTCTTGTTCCTGATTTTAGAAAAAAAGTGTTCAGTTTTTCTGTTTTTAATATGATATTTCCATTGGTTTATCATAAATGACTCTTATCAGCTTAAGATCCTTCTATACCCATTTTCTTTAGGGTTCTTTTTTTTAATCATGAATGGATGTTGGGTTTTGTCAAAAACTTCTTTTACTTCTATTGATATGATCATGCGATTTTTATCCTTGCCTCTGTTCATGTAGTGCATTACTCATATTGATTTGTATGTGTAGAACCATCCCTGTATCCCTGGGATGAGGCCTACTTGCTCATGATCTTTGCGATGATTTGTTGAATTCTATTTGCCAACATGTTTTTGAGTATTTTTGTATCTGTTCCTTAAATAATTTGGCCTGTAGTGTTTTTTAGCTGGGTCCTTCTCTGCTTTTGGAGACAGTGAGATCCTGGCTTCCAGGAATGAGCTTGGCAATCTTCCTCCCCTTTCAGTTTCATTGGAGAGTGCGAGTTATGTTGGCATTCGATGCCGCCAAAGCTCTTATAGAATTTGGTGGTGAATCCGTCAGGTCCTAGGATTTTCTTGGTAGATTTTTATTATTGCCTCAGTTTCATTCTCTGTTATTGGATTGTTCAGAGTTTTTATGTCTTCTTGGTTCAGTTTCTGTAATTCATATGTGTCAGGGAATCTGTCTGTTCTTTCAAGATTCTCCAGTTTGTTGCAGTACAGTATGAATAGTAGTTACTAATCTTCTGGACTTCAGTGGTGTCTGTTGTGATTTCACCTTTTCATGTCTAATTACATTGATGCTGCTCTTTTCTTTCCTTCTTTCGGTAAGTTTGGCTAAAGCTTTGTCCATTTTGTTTATTCTTTCAAAGAACCAGCTCTTTGGTTCTTTTTTTAATGAAAAATTTAAATGAAATTTCGTAACAAAATAATACGAGACTAGCAATAGTTAATATACTGTGTATCATTATCTTTGAAGTAGTTACTCAGAGTAGAGATACAGACCAAAAAGGGTCTTACAAAGAAGAAACAAACAGGTAATAACACAAAACTTTCTTTCCAATGAGCTCAGATAACCTAGTAGTATAAATGAAACAAACTAGCATGCGTATATTAAAATGTCTTTGAAACATCAGAACATGTAATTTGGGGAAGTATCTGCACTTTTCCCTACTTCTATTTATCTTCTTCTTTTGCTTTTTATTTATACATGTACACACATACACACACACACAGTAAAACCTTGGGTTGCAAGTAACTTGCTCTCTGAGTGTCCCACAAGACAAGCAAACATTTCTAATGCATTTTAACTTGATAGAGCAGTGTCTCGCAATACGAGGGGTATGCGGCACTGAATGTCACGTGATCACAACGGAGCCAATGGTTCTCACCCTCTCCCTACCCACCCCCACCTCCCTTGCTGTGGGATTGTGAGTGATCATCTCCCCAACAGCAAGAATTTATGGAGGAGATCTCAGCTGCGGAAGAGGAGGAGAAAAAGGTGGAGGAATCCCTCACATCAAATGAGATTAGGGAGACGTGTAAAATGTGGGAAGCTGCAAAATTTTGTAGAAAACCACCACTCGTCTAAGACTAGCAGTGCGAGTGATGAATCTGTTTAACAACAATGGAGTGTCACATTTCCATGAAATCCTCGAGAGGAGGGAAAGCAAGTGTCACTGGCCAGGTTCCTTGTTAAAGCTGCATGAAAAAACAGGTTCCACTGCGCCAATAGATAGCAATGCTTCTGTTAGTGAAAGTCGTCCTACACAGTAACTCTCTCTCTCCCTCTCTTTAGGTTTTTTGAGACAGGGTCTCACCCTGTAATTCATGCTGGCCTTAAACTCACTATGTAACCCAGGCTGGCTTCGAACTTGCCACAATCCTCTTGCCTCAGCCTCCCAAGTGCTGGGATGACAGTATTGTCATTATTTTATGTGATTATTTTTGGTTTGTGGAACAAATCATCTGAGTTTCTATTATTTCTTATGGGGACGTTTGCTTTATATACAAGTGCTTTGCACTACAAGCATGTCTCCGGAATGAATTATGCTCATGAACCACGGTTTTACTATATATGTTTTTCATGCAAGGAAAACCATGGAATATTTAAGCTTGCGTGTCTAATTTATTTCACTTAAGCTTATATTCTCAAGTTGCATCCATTTATATATGAATGCCTTAAGTTTATCTTTCTTTATGGCAGTGTGGTATTCCATTGTGTATAAAGAACACATTTTCCTCATCCATTCACCTTTTGGTGGATGTATACACTGTTTCCAACATCTAGTTATTATAAATTGTGCTGCTGTAAACATGGGTATGCTTGTATCCCTGTAATCTGATACCTATTGTCTTTTGGAAGTCTTTTGGAAGATACTTAGTAGGGGAATAGCTGGATTAAAAGGATTTTCTATTTTTAGTTTTTTGAGGAATCGCCACACTGATTTCTGCAGTGGTTGTACTAGTTTATGTTCCCACCAACAACACAGCAGAGTTCGTTTTCCCCCATATCCTCGCCAACATTTGTTATTATTAGTTTTTATTTTTTATGATAGCCATTCTTTCTGGGGTACAGTGGTATCTCAGTGTAGTTTTAATTTGCATTTCTCTGATGGCCAGCAATGAGGAACATTTTTTGATGTATTTATTGGCCATTTGTTCTTACTTCTTGTTCTGAGAATTGTCTATTCATTTCTCTTGCCTCTTTTTAAATTGGGTCTCTTATTTTCGGGGGAGGGGTCTAATTTTTTTGCCTTTTTTAAAAAATATATATTCTTGATGTTAGTTCTCTGTCCAAGAACAGCTGGCAAAAGGTTTTTCCCATTCTGTAGGTTGTTTCTTCACTCTTTTAGTTGTTTCCTTTGTTGTGCAGAAGCTTTTTATTTGATAAGATCCCATTTGTTCAGTCTTGGCCATTAATTTTTATATTGTCTTTTTCGTCTCCATTTTGTTCATTTCTGCTCTGATCTTTATTGTTTCCATTCTTGTAGTAGGTTTGGGTTTGGACCGTTCTTGCTTTTCCAGTATCTTGAGGTGCATCGTTAGGTTTTTTACTTAAGCATGCTTTGTTTTTCTAGTGTTAGCATTCAGAGCAATAAACTTCCCTCCTGGGCCTCCTTCGTGTGTCTCGAAGGTCCTAGTGTGTTGCACTGGCAGTATCACTTGATTCTAGGAATTGTTTAAGTTCCTCCTTCCTTTCTTCTGTCCATTGAGTGTTTGCATACTTGATGTCCATGTGTTGTACAATTTCTGTGGTTTATTTTGGTATTGATTTCTGGCTTTAGTGAGCTATGATCTGATAGTATACATGGAAAGATTTCAATTCTTTTTATTTTTTAACCAGGCTCAATGGATTAGCATTTGTTCTATTCTGGAGAAAATTCTGTGTGGTGCTGAGAAGAATGTGCATTCTGCCCTGTTGTACTAGGGTAGAAGACTCTGTAGATCTCTATTACATCCATTTCTTTAAAGGGGTGGTTCAGCTCTGATACTTCTTTATTGATTTTTTTGTTTAGTTGATCTATTTGTGAAAGCAGGGTACTGAGGTCACCCACTGTGATTGTGTTGGTGTTTATTTGATCTTTTATGACCACTAGAGTTTTATGAAGTTAGGTGCACTGATATCTGGTGCATATACAGAAAACCTTGGTTTGTAAGAATAAATTGTTCCACTCATAACCCGAAGCACTTATATATAAAAGCAGCGAGAGAGAAGAACCTGTTGTAATCATGTGATATTCAGTGTGATCTACTACTCATATTACAGGACATTGCTCATTTATCAAGCTAAAGTTACTTAGAAATGTTGGCTCATCTTGTGACACACTCACAGACCAAGTTACTTGCAATCTGAGACTTGGCTGTATATTTACAATTGTTACTACTTCCTGTTGGATGGTTCCCTTAACTAATATGCAGTGACCATCTTGGCCTCTTCTGATCGGTTTTAGCTTGAAGTTTACTTTGTCTGAGAGTAAAATTGCTCCCGCTTCATGCTTTTGGGTTCTGGTGCATGGAATATTGTTTTCCGTCCTTTGATAATTTTAGTCTATGAATTTCTTTTTGGATTAGATGAGTGCATTGAATGAAACAGACTGTTCAGGTTCTTTTTTTCTTTCTTTCTTTTTTTTTCTTTTTGATACGGGGAATTAAATCCAGGGCCTCATGCTAGCCAGGGAGGTGCTGCACCTCTGAGCCACATCCTTGGCCCTCAGTTCTGTTTTTTTATCTGGTCTACCAACCTGTGTCTTTTAACTGGGGAGTTGAGCCGTGTACATTGAGAGTTGTTACTGAAAGGAGTTTACTTAGTCCTGTGTTGCATTCTTCCTTTGTTGAAGCCTTTATTTTCCCATCTTTGTTTAACTGCTCACTTTGCTTTGGCTATGTTGTCTCTGTTTAGGATGTTCTTGAGTATTTTGGGGAGTGCTGGCTTGCTGTTCATAAATCTCTTAAGATGTTCTTTGTTGTAGAATGTCTTTGTTTCTCCATCAAATTTTATAGAAAGTTTTGCAGGATATATTAGTTTGGGTTGGAAGTTGTTTCCTTTTAGGCCTTGAAACACTTCACTCCAAACTTTCCTGGCCTTTGAAGTTTGTGTGGGAAAAATCCACTATCATCCTAATGGGTTAACCTTTATAAGTGATTTTTGCTTTTCTCTGACAGCTTTTAAGATTCTGTCTTTGTGTTGGACTTCAGGGATTTTGACTATGCAGCATTGTGAGGAGCTTCTTTCTTCACTGCATTATTTGGTGGTCCGTAAGCCTTGCTTATCTGTATGTTGAGTTCTTTCCCCATAGTGGTAAGTTTTCTGCTATAATTTCTATAAACAGATGTTTTATTTCATGTGTGCTGTCCTCTTAATTTCTAACTCCAATTAGCTTTAGGTTAGTCTTCTTAGCATCATCTAGTAGTAGTTGGATGAAATATTCTTTCTTATTGTTTTTAACGCTTTTCTGAGTAAATCATCATGTATTTTCATTTTGCCCTTGATTTCTGAAACCGTATCTTTGGTCATTTCTGCTGTATATAAATTCAACAGATGTTTTTATCTCTGGGATTTTAATTTGTACCTTTCTGTGGAGTCTATTCCTTTGGTAAACTTGTCATTCATGTTTTGAACTGTTGTGGTCAGCTCTTTGAATTTTATCTTTTGGGAAATTTGCCAAGGTTGTTTGTTTGCTTCCTCTTGAATCACTTTGTACAGTTTGGTTATCCGATATTTGCTTTCCTTTCCGTTAGTGCCCTCACAGGTTTGCTTTGGAAGACTTAGGATTCTTTGAAGGCATTTGTTGCCTTGTTCTTTCGTGTACCTCTAAGTGTATGAGTGTGTGTATGTGTGTGTGTGCGTGTGCATGCGCGCACGCACATGTGTATGTGTGCTGAGGGTTGATGTCAAATAGAGTAGAGAGAGTGTTTTGTTGATATGAATATCTCTTTAGTTAGATTCTGTTTTCTAATGATGTGTTCTTGGCTTTATTTGTCAAGAGGTATCGCTTACCACTTCAGCCTGCTCAATTCACTTGGGTGGGACCCTGTTGCTGTGTTTTTAGGAGAGAATTTCTACTGGTTATAACCTCATCATCAGATGCAATCACATATCATAAACTTTAAACTTCTTTTGATAGTTTTACCCTTTTGTCAATACCTCTAATAGACTATATTGTGGGATGTGAAGGGTGACGAGAAGTACAGAGAAAGGGGAAAAGAAAGAGGTTTGTCAGTGGGAAGAGAAGGAGGTAAAAGAAATGTGAATGGGTAAAGAATAGACAGGAAGCTGGACTCTGTTGAAATTATTTTTGTAGCTGGAGTAAAAGCTATTGTTGAGAAAGTATTTGTGTAGGCTGGGAGAGCTATGCAGATAGGTGGGAGTGTATTTAGAGATTGAAGGAGTCTGTGAGATTGTCAGAACCTGTTAATATATTTGTAGGTAGTTTTGTTTGGATCCTCTAAGCCCAGTTTTGTTAAGGATTACCCTGACATGCCCTTGGATGGCACTGTTTAATTTATGGCAGTGGTTAATTCTTGTTCTCTAATGTACTTATACAGGCCCTTGTTATATTTATGCCGTTAGGTAGAGAGGAGGGAGGGGAAGGCAAGGAGGCAAGATAATAGGGAAGAAAGGAGAAAAAAGAATAGGAAGGGAAGAGAATCAAAAAATAGAAGAGAAGAAGCACTTAGAGAGCAAGTCAAAAGAAAAAACCTTGAAATATATAACCAAACAATAACAATAAAAAGTAAGAACCAGAAAAAAAGGAAAAAACCAAGATAAATCAAAGAAGGAAAGAAACAATAACTATACCAATCAAAATAGAATGGAAATAAAAATAAGAACCTTCACACAATTGGTATAGCGTTAACCCACAGCATTCACACTGTTCCCTCCACACTGGGGTCACAGTCTGATCGTGAGCAGCCTACTATTTACCTCCTGTGGGCCAGACAAATGTCTGCCCAGAACTATAAGGGCTGTGGCTCCCTCCAAACATGTGTCCTGGTTGCAAGCGGTGCTCCAGGCGTGACCCACTGCAGGCCTCTGAGGATCTGATTACTTTAATTGATTTGGGAATGATAAATATCACAGGCACATCCATGTCTTCCCTCCACAGGCTTTCCTTGCCTAATATGTGACTAAAAGGTCACTGGCCCATGTGTCATTCACCATCTTTCAGCCCATGGCTGTCCGTCTGTTTCACCCCTGCCCACACAACCTGTCAGGCAGGACTTTCCTCTCCCCACGGTCCCGTTGGTCGCTTATGCTGCAGCCTATTGTTTATAAGATGAGTGCATGCTGATTCAGTCCTGCCCTGCTGTGCTTTCAGCTTCCTTGGGTTTGTCTCACGCACCATGCCTGGTAGGGAGGTCAGAGTATTTGTGACTCTCTTCAATCAGCCAGGCCATTGCTGAAGGGCTAGCTCCCTCCATCAGTCCCCTCCTCTCCCAAGATGGTGTGCACACCAGCTGGGGTGGGGTGAGGCGCCATGTTCCAGGAGCAGTCCATTTCCCCTCACATACCCTCTAACATTGGATTTTAGTCTGGCTAGATTTTCTTTTCATTTTTCCTCCCATATCAGACTGTATCTTTCACCCCTGCCTGAGGATATCTGCTTTTTCCTACCAACGAAGTGGAGATTTGAAGACTTTTGCACTTGCTATTGCCCCATAAGCAGCCATCTTTTCTCCCCTTGGGCACTTTTCAAAGCCAAGCTGGATAGCACCTAGAGCTTGTAGTGTATTATGTTTCCAAAAGATCTGGTAGGATAAAGATGGTGTAACTAGAAATACAGAAATTTAAGACAGTGACAGGGAAGAAAGAAAGAGAGGGAGGAAAGGAGAGAGTGAGGAAGAATTCTTACTCTCTGAAATGACACAAACGTTTTTAGTCATCATTGGTATTCCCATGGCCTCTATGAAAATAATATTTCTGTTAAAAAGAAATCCAGGTAATTGTCCAGACGAGGCTCGTTAACTAGGGGCTTTAAGCGAACCCTAACCCAGGTGCTGTTATTTAGAACTAAAATCAGACGAATTTTTTTCCTTGTCTCAAAGCTTTAAAACATTATAAAAGATTATTGGAGCAGCCAAATGCCTATAATCCCAGTTGCTCAGGAGCCTGAGACAGGAGAGTATCAAGTTCGAGGCCAGCCTGGCCAATTTAGCAAGATCCTGTCTCAAAATAAAAAATGAAAATTGCTGAAGGTGTAGCTCCGTGGTAGCCCTGCACATACAAGGCTTTGTGTTCATTCCCATTACTACACACACACACACACACACACACACGTATGCACACACAGAGTTATCAAAATGCAGGAAATTAGGGAAAGGGAATCAAGGTTCGGAGAATAAGAATTTATTTGTTTCTAGAGGGCAGCCAGTCCTCCACCCTGTGAGCCTGTGTGCGGATGAAGTCCTATGGAACATCGCCACATTGGTGCTCGATTCCTACCTGTGCCTGCTCTGCAGTAACACAGCCCGTGATCTTTCTTTAATTGAAAATTTGGGTTCTCTTGATCAAAACTATAATGATTTGTCTCTTCTGTTTTCTGTCTTTTTGTTCAACTGTGTGAAATTTTTATTCAGTTGTACTTCTGATATCTTCTACTGATTTTTAAAATGTTTGCCAACATATTGTCAATTGCAGAAACATTCTTATTCTCTGCATTTAAAAAAAATTTCATCTCATCCTGTTCTTATTTCAGGGTTTGGTAACTTCTCTTGTCTTTCCAAGGATTTTAATTAAAAATTTAAAAAGTATTTTCTTCTATTCTCTATTTTTTGAGGGGGGATGGCGCCCTTTCCTCATTTGTTTTCGTTTTCCCTCAATCTGCTAATCCATTGCTGGAAATTCAAATTTAACACTGAGGCAGTCCCAGCACTCCGGCAAGCTGAGGCAGGAGGGTTCAGAGTTTGAGTCCAGCTTGCTCTAGGGCAATAATAGGTACTCTAGAACCACTTTAGAAGTGATGAAGTTAGAAAAACAAAAACAAAATAAAACACCCACAACGAAACCAAATTAATCCCAGGTAATTTGAAGGAATACAAAGTCCAGCACTTGAATATATAAAATTCACATTTGGCGTGCAGTCAAAAATCATGAGCCATATGAAGCAGGAAAATGAAGCCTAAAGCTAGAAGTAAAACCAGTAATTAAAAGGGGGCTTAGAAATGATAGGAGTAATGGAATTAGCAGCAAGGACATTAAAACAGCTATTATATGCTCCTGTGTTGCAAGGATGTGATGTGTGTATCCTTCCGGGCCACACCCACAGTGACCTACCTCCTCCCACCAGGCTTCACGTCCCAACATCACACCCGGCTATAAACCCATCAACGAACTAATCCAGTATCACACACCCATGATCATGTCACCTCCCAGAAGCCCCGCCTAGGAGTGCAGGAGGCTTTGGGGGGACCTCTGGATAAAAGCCATAACGCACTGTGGACAAGTCTGAAGTTGAAAACTCCCGGGACCGGCCATAGGGGAGCACCCCACTTTCTGAGTTTTTCCTCTGAGGGCTCAGCCAGGTTCTCACAGTAAATACCAAAGGAAAGTTGTCTCAGGCTCTGGCAGGAGGAAGGGAATGGAATGATTTTGAAACTTGCCAGAGCACCCTGTTCCTCCGAACAGGGCCTGCCCTCAGGAGAAACTGTCACGAGAGCCTGGCTGTCTGGGCGAGGGAAGCACCCAACTGTACCCCTCTCTAGCCATCCTGTCTCTGCGAGCAGCTCTGTGCTCAAAATTTGATAACCCCGACGAGACAGACCAATTCCTTGAAAGACACAGTCTGCCAAAACTCAATAGTCTGGTGTTTTCATTTACCCATAAAGTCGCTAATGAAAACCATTCCTAATATGTTTTATTAACAAGAAAAAAGAATATTTAACTTCGTCTCCTCTCGCTAGGAAATCAAAACAGTCATGTTCTTTGTTTCCTATTGTGTCTACACTGGTCCACTCTCCGTTGTGTTGTCTTGGATTTTTAACCCTGCATTTGAACAAATGGAGAAACTGGTCATTGCAGCCATGAACTTCACCCTGCAAAGCTACCAGCAGAGCAGTGGACCGAGTCTCTACCCAGGAGACGTGGTGTTCTCTAAGCTCGTGATTGGGCAACACAGTCTACCTCTCTGGGCTTCTGGGTTTTGTAAAATAAGGAAATAGTCCAAATAACTTCTCTGGGGTTTTCTAGTTTTACACTTACTAAACTGCACCAGTGATTCCTAAAAGTAAATATCCCCAGAGAGAAGTAGAAGTGTAATCTGCTTTCATAGAGAAATGACTCAGAAGGGTCAGACCTGGTGCTACTCCAGCCACCTCCCTTATCAGTTCAGTCCTGAGGGTAGCGATCACTTTGGCAAGTCAACATTTATGTAGGGCTGGCAAGAATATTGTCTCCGTCTTCCCAGGTACACCAGCCTGGGTTCAGAAAGTTTGCCTCACCGCCCTCAGGCTAGCTTCTAATCTCCGGCAATTAAGGTTGTTTCATTTAAATAGTTAACCCAGACAAAAGCTGTTAATTATTTTTGGGCTTGACCTCTTTCTGAGGTCCTAGGGTGCTACCCCACTCTGGTAGCTGAGGCACAGTCAGGAGCCAGAGGAAGTAAAGAGCTGTATATATAGATGGATCGCATGGAGCTGTATGGATGCCACTCGTAAGGTCTCAATTGTGTCTCCAAAAAAGGTAAGTTGAATTCCTACCTCCCAGAACCTCAGAATGTGGCCTTATCTGGAAATGAGGTCAGTGTAGACATGATCAGTAAAGGTGAAGAAATGTGGGCCCTTAATCCCATGCGACTAAGTGTCCTTGAGAAAATACAAGAGCCAAGCACTGTGTGAAGATGGAGGCTGCAAGGCAAGGAGCTGCAAGGGTTGATGGCTGCCCCCAAAATCTAAGGGGCATGAAGGGTGCTACTTGGAGGCTCCACAGGAGAACAGGCCTGCTGAAACCCGATTTCAGACTTCTGGATTCCATACATTTCTTTTGTCTTAAACCATCCATTGTGGGTGGCTTACTTTGTTGTGACTGTTTAAAGGAACAGAGCTTGGTAAACCTGTCCGCATCCTGTGGAGGCACAGAGCTATTAGATCGCCTACCAGTGTCTCTCTATAGTAAGTCTACTTATCTGTCTTCAAAACAGAACTGGAGTCTTGCTTTTTGAGGAGCCACAGGCCTTCAAGAGATTCACAGGAGTACCGTTTTAGTCCTGTGAAAATCTGAGTGACTCTTGCTCACATAGTGTTTTTATAGCTTGTCACTGCATCCAGCGAAGAAGGACCAGAATGGTTCCTTATGAACTGGGAATAAGGCCAGAGACTTGAGGGGCTGCAAAGCTGCCCTGCTTGTCTCCCTGGCAGCCTTTTTATTTCCCAGAGAGCCTTTAGGTATATCTCCTTGATGTCCCTTGCAATGAATGACAGCAGCCTGCCTAGGAAGATAGACTACCTCTAGGAGTTGTAGTTAGCAACCCCTTTTCTTTTCTCCCCCAGCATGTAGTGCCAGAAAGTCATATTTAGAACATTTAACCTTCAAACTGACATGTGAGAATCATTGTAAGGAAGCTTTGACTTAGGGAACCCTCAACCCCAATGATGGCTACAGATCTAGAGAATGTTCTAGAGAAGGAAATTAAAACAGCCTAATTGAATTCGTTCATCCGTGACATCCAGAGTCACCCAGGGCTCCTAGATGTCCGTGGACAGGGTATTGTAGGTTGTCCCAGACCCCTTTAGTTCTCTGTCAGAGCAGGAGACAAGGATTTGGGCTGGCCTAAGCGCTCTCTGGAGCAGGGATGGTCAATCCTCCAGGGGCACAAGTCGGGCACGTCAGCTGCCTGACACTCAGAGCAGGGCCCGGGCAGTGGCTTGGTATACTCACATGCCCAGTGTCCAGTCTTCTTGCATTTAAAGCAAGAACCTTTTCTATTGGCTTTGGGTTTTCCCTTAGACGACCTGGGTGTGTGTAAAGCATTGCCAGTTGTGACCGTTCCAGTTTGGGCCTTTTTTTTTCTTCAGCCCTTCTCTTTTTATCTTGCTCTAGAGCCTGCGTCCCTTATAATACTCAAATACTTACCAAGCAGACATCTCTCCTTAAAGCTCTGGCGGCAACACAGGTGCTGCCTTATTTTCCCCTTAGCCTTACAACTCTCCATACAGTGGCCACTGGTTCCTTATGCTTTGGCACATTAAGGCAGTGGAGGTGGGAATCTAAAGTGATTACCTGAATTTTGAAACAAGGAGGGGATTTAAACTGAGTCCCACATGTTCCCTGAAAACACGGGCTTTTCCTCTTATCTATAAGGCTGCCCAAACCATGATCCACATCCAGTCACAAGATGTACGAAAATAAAATAGCACATTTTTCTTGAAATTCCTTCGTATCTTCAAATTGCAAGAAACCAGCAAATGCAGTGGCCAAAGGAATATGCGGCAACTTTTCAAAATAGTGTTATTTTATTGTAATAGTCCTTTGAATGTTTTTCCCAAACTGTCCAGAGCTGAAACAACCTGGGTGGCTTGGGGCCCCATGTTTAGACCCCTCACTCGCCACGGTCTGCTCTGTTCCTAGCTGTTCTCTGCATTGGATTTGTGAACAAAGTACTTTTGAACACTTGATCCCAGATGATTTCATCGGACAGAGGACAGTTATATTGATTTGACCAGTGGGAGTTGGCTTCACTTCTTATCTAGGTTCTGTCTTGTATATAGACTTATCTTGGCAGCTTTTCGCAGTATTATCAAAAGCCCCCTGTGTGGTCACAGCATACATATCATCTGTTGGCACATTCATATTTCTGACCTTTTGGTTTCTGACTTTTATTCATTTTTAACTGCCCCATGGACTGATCTCCATGCTTAATTGTAAGCTGTTGAATTGTCTTCTTGCCCAAGTCAAACAGGTCAGTCACACAGATTGCATATAAATGGGAATTTGCCCTAATGCAATGATTTCAGTGTTAGGAAAAACCCCAAAATAAGTCACAGGACAATCAAAAATGATCCAGTCCTGAGACTTGCTCTAACATTAAAAGACATTTTCGGTTCAAAATGTAAAAGTTACTGAAAGGCTTAGTCATCAGGAAATAATAACTTTTACTGTACATGGTCACAATGTCTTGGAAAGAGTGTATGTGTGGACTCTATTATATTAAAACAACAACAGCAAAAACCAATATCCCAGCAAGTAAAAATGCAATAGATTGGACTGTTGCATAGGAAGCATTTATGGTGTGGATTTCCCTCTGTCTACTCTGAACATTTTCAAATACATATAAATAAATTCCAAAAAATAGTGAAAGGACTATTCTAGATGATATCTTTCTAGGCTTGTATGGTTTTAATACAATAACTAACCATCTAAAACTGCCACAGGCGTGCCTTTTCTCTCTTTCTACCATCTACACACAATGTGGAGTGAGTCCCGTCCGTGTTGGCTGATGTATATGTAGGATCTGACCACTATTGTCTCTCTCTCATTGATTGCTGGAATAGCTCCCCACAAGTTTTCCTTCTGCTGTTATTGGCCCTTCCAGGGACTTCTCAAAATAGTGTCATATCAATGTCCTCTTTACCACATATTTTGACCTATTTATTTTGTTTGTTTTCTGTCTCACCCATCATTCTGAGGACAAGGGATTTGTACATTTTGTTCATTATTTTACAGTGCCTATCACATATTAGCGCAATAAAAAATTTTCTGAATGCGTATTTTCTTAGTCTTTAAAAATAATGATGGGGCTGGGGATTTAGCTCAGCGGTCAGAGTGCTTGCCTACCAAGCACAAGGCCCTGACTTCGATCCCCAGCACTAGATGGATAGATGGATAGATAGATAGATAGATAGATAGATAGATAGATAGATAGATAGATGTGATGTTATGAAAACCCTCAAATCAACAGCGTCTTTAGGTCTACAGACTTCTTCATCCTACTAGGGTAATTACTTTACCAGAATCCCAGGCAGAAGTCTAGGGAGTGAGCTGCTCCTTATGCCAGAACTAAAGCCAGATTCCACTGAGTGGTAAACACCCGGTCTCATAATACACACCAGCTTCCTGTCATGTCAGCCACAGTCCTTGGTGCCAATGCCTCAGTTCCTTGCTATTGTCACCTGCTGTATTTGTCCTACAAGCGCCAACATAACTGTCCCCTCTGGATATCTTGAAGACTGAGAGGGCAGAGTCCATATTTTTCTTCTCGCCAGTAAAGGCAGTGTTTTAGTTACTTTTCTCTCGTTGTTGGGACAGAATACTCGACACCCAAAGTTAGGGGAAGAAAGGTTTATTAGCTCACAGTCTGCAGAGGTTTCAGTCTATAGTCCGCTGGGTCCGAGGCAGGGCGGCATGGCAGAGGCAGGGCGGACCGGCAGCCGGCCAGCAGCCCGACCGGCAGCAAAGTAAAGTGAGGAAATGCAAGGAATGTATGCAAATAAGCAATGCAAACAAGCAGCTAATTAGCCTCTTCCTGTATCTTTTATCTAGGCTACCTGTCTCCAGGGCGGCCCAGACTCCCACCCCCAATCTCAGTCTCACATCCTGATCCCAGCAGAACGATGCCAAACCGATCAATGGATCAATTTAGTAATCACACACTCTAGATCCAGCTATCTCTTACCACATGAGGCTTTGGGGGGACATCTAGACACAAACCATAACAGGCAGCAATTCCAAAGGGACCTAACCTGGGGAGGAAGCAGCAGAGCAGGAGCTGTCTTCTGTAGCGTCTCTTTTTTTAGCAGCTCTCTGACCTCTCTGCAGGTGGCAACTCCTGTGTTCTTTCTAATAGGATGTGCTGTAAAATGAACCTAGTACACCTACTTACTTTTGCTCAGATTCTGCCAGTAGATAACAGGGAATTGGAAATTCTCTTTTCAGATAGGGACACTGATATGTAGTCCCCAAACCTGGTGTTTTTTCTTCTATTAAATGGAAAAATTGACAATACCTTGTCTAAACAGGATATACTAAACTCTTCAGAGATACCTTTAAACTTATTATAATGCCCAAAATTTTCAACCATGACTCTTCAGCATGATAGCAGTTAGGAACGCATGATTTAAACTTGTGATATTCAGTAAAGCTTTTAATATACCTGCGCTTTATGAATTTCAACCTACAGGACTAACAGAAGGTTAGATTCATGTGACGAACAAATAAAATTCAAGAGGATAAGTTAAAAGGATGTCTATTAACTTATATGCAAACTTGACAGTTCTAGGAAACCTGTCTAGATTGTAGACTTGGTCAAGTCTCTCAGAATCAAAAGGACTTGTGAGAAAAAGGAAAGGGGAGCAGTTACTGATACAATTAGATGAATTAGAACTGAATGATTATGTATACTCAAAACATGAATCTTCATGCCTTTGTGATTTATTCTGAAGAAATCACAGACTGAGGAACAATCAGCTTCCTAGATGTTCTCTAGACTATAAATTACAAGGTCTTTCAAGCTCCTTCTTATAAAATGGTTTGACTGTCTTCCATTAGTAAAGAATAAAATAACTACTAAACCAGGCGCATAGCTCACGCCTGTAATCCCAGCACTGGGGAGGCTGAGGCAGGAGGATCACTGCAAGTTTGAGGCCAGCCTGGACTACATAGTGAGACTCCCCCAGAAAAGAGTAAAATAACTACTAATCCAAGATGTTCTTAGAATAAGACTTTTGCAGGCACATCAATAAATTTAAATTACCTTGCTTAAGAAAGCACTAGAGTGCTTAGAACAGCAGGATAGTTATACAGTTTTTCTCATTCAGTTTTTAAAATCTAAAGTACTTGCAAGTTTGTAAGAACACCTTTGCCACCAGGTTAGAACAGTGGGTATAATGTCTAACAAATAAAAACACACTTAATACAGCTTTAAATGCATTTTTCATGAGGAAGTTGACATATATTCTGATAGCATGTCCACTTATACTTAAGAATCAAAGCAAGTATATTACTCCAATGAAAACCTGGGAAATCTCTTCACTCGTGCATGATACAGGGCAAATACACATTTTTACTTCCTCAGAAACACTTGGCTGTCTACAGCTAAATTAATTAGATGACTTTTCAGTGGACTTTTATAAGTAAAATAACCATACAGTAGGTCTTAACTTTCAGGTAAAATCCTTTCTTGATTTTAAACTTGTAAACATTGTGCAACTCTTTCTTGGTCAATCTAAGCAGTCAATGCTTATAATTGGTTTTCTTTTTTCTTTTTTGTTTTACTGTAATACAAGTAGATATTAATAAAGAAAATATGAAAATGCTCTTTTTATTTCTATGAAAGTAAAATTTTATAACAAAATAATTAGGGAATAACATGGTTAATATACCATATATCACGATCTTAAAAGAATGGCCAAAATGTATAACTGGTTTTCTAAACAAGTGAATTACAGCAGTCCCTCGGTTCACAAGCTTAATTTGTCTTACAATTTGGGGGAAGATGGCTGGTTAGGTCTTATTTTCAGTGAAATATGGGATTAGCCTCCTTTAGCTGGGACATTCTATAAGGGAAGTGTGTTAGTGCAATGCTTTATAAAAGCCAGGCAAAATAACCACACCAATGAGAATATAGGAGAGTTCAAATTTTCCCTCTGAGGGTTTGATCATTAAGTCTGCTGACACAAATGGACAACACAAAGATGAGCAGGAGAAAAAAACAGATCACTGTGTTACCATGAACATGTACACGGGAGCCACATGAAATTCAAAGAAAGGCCAGATGGCAGAGGCTCAAATGCTCTTCTTCTCTTCACAAGATGTTTAAGTGGAGGCAATTTAGGGTAGGCAGTAAATGATTTTTAGAGGATAGAAGGATTCTGGAGAATAAACATGGTCGGGGACAAAGTTCCTCTGGGGTTAAGGGGTCTCTTCCTCTGTGAAAGGGATTTAATCTTCTCTGGTTGGGAAGCTTCCTTCAGTAAGAAGACTCGAGGTTAACTGTTACCTCCTCGCCATACTGGGTCTCAGAGGGATAAGTGAAATTCACCTGAGGAGTTTCAGAATCCCTCACACACGAGGGGGCCTCCGGGAAAGCCCTTCCCTACGTCAGCCACACCTGGGTGCTCTCGGATTGAGGTCTGCGGCAGCATATTTTGGGCTGTCATTTACTGGGCACCAGCAAGGGCTGTGTTCTGACAAAAAGTCTTTGCTTGGCCCAACTTTTGTCAAGCTTCTGAAATGTCTCCTGTCCTATATGTGTGCTTCTTGGAAAAACCCAGTTTTAGTGAAAAATTTCTGATAAGTCGGTTTAGCAAGAAGTGCTTGGCCTTGACATTTGCTCCCCTTTCCATCTGCTCAGATTCTTCGTCCTCCACCACCCCCTGGTGCTGTCTGAGTCCGGTGGTCTGACCCCCTAGCAAGAATCCTGCTGGGCTGGTTTACCCAGAATCCCCCTTACTCCTGAGGTTTCCTCTTGGTAATTTTCAACTTCCTGATCCCACCTTGATCCTCAGCCATAAATTCCCACTTGCCCATGCTGAGTTCTAAATTGAACCCAGTATGTGTCCCCTACTGCAAGACCCTGCTGCAGTGGTCCCTGTACCTATTGCCATGGCCCTCAGCAGTCTTCCTTATCATACCTTAACAAGCATCACTGAGTTCTCTTGTCTTTAGCATTTCCTGACCTTTGTTTGACACAGGATATTAATAGAATGGGTTTCAGTTTCCCGTGACTCAGTGGTGTTAACTTTCTTATTCTTATTCCATCTCAGCTAGAATTTTCATTGCTTGGCTGTTGCTCAAAGATGGGAACATTTCAGAAATAAAACATTTCAGCTCCTCATGAGTAAGCCTAATCTAAACCAAATTTAATTTTCTATAAAAAAAGACATGTCATTTTTAAAATGTCAGCCAGCACAGGATGAGTGAATTTTTGCACTTCACTTTGAACGTGTGAATGCCCTGGGAAACGTCAGGGTTGCTATTCCAGGCACACACGCATGCATGTACACACACACACTCACAGGAGACTTACCAAGGTTGATGTTAAGTAAGTCATGCATTTGAGAACTATTTAAGACAAGCGGTGTCACTTTACTTGCCTTAAAGTTGGCTTTGTGACTCTACGGAAATATCTCCTTTCTCTTCTCCACCCTAAGGCTCGTTTCCTCATTTATAAAACATACAGATTTCTCTAGGTCACCCCGCTTCTAAGCATTAAATTCCATTCCGCATTTGATCCTCTTTGCTGTCTTAAGGAAATAAAATCTAGAGGTTAAAGATTGAAAAAGCCAACTGCAGGAGGACACATTGGAAAGAGTCTGGCTCCAGGCGTCAGGATGCTGCGATGGCAACTCCACCTGCTTTTCTGGGTTGATGTTTCCTGTCTGCTTACAAATAGCATGAAAGGGGACCGCAGGGTCACAGGAGAGACTTAGCGGGGCCCAGCTGCCCTCAAGCTTTAATCTTTGGTGGGTGATGTTTTTGTGTAAGTAAGTGCTGTGTGTAGCGGTAAATTATGCTTCTAGCTGTGAGGTGCAGGAAAATTGACTCACCGTGACTTCATTACTTAGAATTTATTTGCATAATTAAAAGAGTTGGAGTAGGCAACCAGTCCATTGATTTAGTAGTCAAACAACATCAAAAGTGGCATATTTTTCTACTTTTTAAAGAAATACAATTCAGAGAGAGTAAACTTACTATGAATGAAATGTACAATTTGATAAATTGCAGAATGTGTATATACCCATGAAAGCAGCACAACAATCAGGATAACGAACGCTCCCTCCCTCCCCCGCAGTCACCTTTGGAATCCTCCCTCCTGTCTCCCCTCACACTTCTCAGGTAATCACCCACTTGCTGTCATTGCAGATGTGCCCCCTTTCACAGGTAAACGCTTCATAAGGTGAAAATTTTGCAAGTTCAAAATGCATTTAATACACCTAGCCTGCCGGACATCACAGTTAGCAACACGGTGCTCACCCTAGAGCGTCACCTGCTTCCCTCAGGATGGCGTGCTGACTGGGAGCTACAGCTCACTGCCAAATACGGCCAGTGTATCCCACTTCCGTAGCACTGTACAGTTGAGGAATCCTAAACCAAATTATCATAAGTTAGGAGCTATCTGTATAGATTAGCTTGCATTTTCTAGAATGTTGTATAAATTGAATAAATAGCATATATTTCTTCTGCCTGGCTTCCTTCACTCTGCATAATTATTTTGAGATTTATTCATGTTGTACCATATATCATTAGTTTATTCATTTTTACTTCTATGTAGTATTCCATACATGACAGTTTGATTATCCATTCACTTACTGAAGGGCATTTGGGTTGTTTCTAGTTTTTGAATATTACCAATAAAGCTGTTATGAACTTTTGGGTAAAAGTCTGTAAATGAGCATGTATTTTCTTTTCTTCTGGTTAAATATCTAGGAGTAGGATGGCTGGAGCATATGGCAAACGGATGTTTAATTTTGTTTTTAAAGAAAACTCCCAAACTGGTCCCTCCCATTTTACATTCCTATCAGCAGTGTATGAGTGTTCTAATTCTTCTACATCCTTGCTGACATTTGCTATAATCTTCTTTCTTTTTAACTTCAGCTACTTTAAAAGGCGTGTAGTATATGTCCTTGTGGTTTTAATTTGCGTATCCCTAGTAATCTGAAACATGTCTTTGGGTTGATTTCAGTTCTCATGATGCAAAGACTGTCCAAAATTGTATACACTTCATCAAGTTGTTTGTGTTTTGCTGTTGCCCGTTGTTACTAGGTGTTATGACTTCTAATCAGATACATGAGTTGTGAATACTATCTCCCATAATGTAGCTGTCTAGTTTTTACTGTCTTTCAAAAAGCAGATTTTATATTTTTTGATAGAATTCAAGTTATCACTTATTTTATGTGTCATGCTTTTATGTATCTAAAAAATCCTTGAGACTGAGTTACAAAAGTTTCCTATACCTTCCTTTCAGAAGTTTTATAGTTTTAGATTTTACATTTTATGCTTATGAACTTGAATGAAATTTTATAGATGGTGTGAGGTATGAATCAGACTTCATTTTTAAAAAATATGGATGCTCAACTGTTTCAGTATCATTTCTTAAAAAAAAAAAAAAAACACCCTTCTCCATGGAATTTCTGCTTTTGCGGTCTCTTAGTTACTTTTCTAATTACTGAGACAAAATACCTGACACCCAGAGTTAAAGGTGGAAACGTTTATTTAGCTCACAGCCTGTAGAGGTTTCAGTCCACAGTCGTCTGGCTCCAAGGCAGCGTTGCAGGCAGAGGGTGTCACAGAGGAGAAAGAGTCTATGGTGGGCAGAAGGCAGCAAAGCAGCAAAGTAGTGAAGAAGCAGCAGCAAGCAGCAAGTGGCAACAGCAGCCCTCTTTCTGTCTGGTATATTCCGTCCAGGCTACATACCCTCTGGGTGGGCGGCACCCACACCCAGAACTATCCCAAACCACTCAGTGGACTAATTTTATAAAACCTTGCCAAACTCATTTATTGATTATAGCAGTATTTTTATAGATTCTACTGGAGTTGCTATAGACTATGCTTCACGTAAATAGTTTTATTATTGTCAATTTAGATGTTTTTATTTCTTGTCTGATTGCACTTCCTAGAACCTCAAAACTGATGTTGAATAGAAGTGTTGAGAATAGTCATCCTCATCTTGTTCCTGACCTACGAGGAAAATACTCACTTTTCATAGTAGATCTCATGTTAGCTATATATTTTGGTAAATGCTTTTGATCATTTCATTTATATATGCTGAAAGTTTATAGCAGGAATGAAAGCTTACTGGTGTTAAATGCTTTTTTCTGATATACTGAGGTGATCATATGGAGTTATTTGGGGTTTAATTTGTTTATCCTGAGAATTATTTGGCAGGTGTTTTTGTTTGTTTGTTCATTTGTTTATTTGTTTGTTTTCTGAGGCAGGGTCTCATTATGTAGTTCAGGCTGGCCTTGAACTCGAGGTGATCTTCCTTCCTCAGACTCCCAAGTGCTGTGATTACAGCCGTGCACCAGCACACCCAGCTTGAACAGATTTTTCAAATGTTAAACCAACGTTGCATTTTTCTTACCTATGTAGAACTTCTGCATTTATATTTATGTGGGATATTAGGCAATTGTTTCTTTACCTGTAATTATCTTTGTCTGGTCTTGGTCTCAGAGTAATATGGCCTCACTAGATGAGTTGGGAAGTATTTTCCTCATCTCTGATTTTTAGGAAGCAGATTGTGTGTTATTTCTTCCCTAAATATTTGATGGAATTTGTAAGTAAAGCAAGGTGGACCTCAGATGTTAATTACTGAAACACGTTTAACTACAAATTTCATTTTTAATCAATAAATGGCTCTTCAGGGTATGTCTTTTTGAGTGAGCTTCATTTAATATTAACTCTCAAATTGATGGGCATAAAATTAGTCATGATATTTCATTGTTATCCTTTTAATATTTGTAGAATCTGTGGTGATATCACTTCTATCGTTCTTAATACTGGTAACTTTTGTCTTGCTTCCTTTTTTTCCCAGTAAGATTTGTCAATTACACTGATCTTCCCCCCAAATTAGCATTTTGTTTATTTGGGCTCATTTTTTTCCTGATGTCTCACTCACTGATTTCCGTATGACCCATGTTGTTTCCTGTTTTTTTCCTTTCTTTAGGTTTCATTTGCTCTTTCTCTGTCGTTTTTAGATGGAAGTATACAAGAGGGAAAGTGGCTTCCCTGTACCTTCTAGGTTTGTAACCATGAAAGGTCTGCTTCTGCCGCCACCCAAAAAACCGATAACTCCTGAACCTACTGATGGGAAAGGAAAAGTCTGGCTGGCAACAGGCCAGCATGTCGGAAAATGGGACGCTGATGCCTGTGTCTGTCTTGCGTGGTGTCGCCACATGAGGGGTCCAGCCTTTGTGGGATGTTATCTCAGTCTCAGGCAGGTGGGCCCCGGGGTAGCTCATTAGTCTTGAAGAGCGGTCAGTTCCGGAATGTGAGATTGGAGCATCTTATCTCAGCCAAGAGGTTGGCAGGCTTCCTGTACCTGCAAATCTAAGAAAATGCGACTGTTCAGAAGCTTGTTGTTTGAAGGTCGGTGCCCCTGGTTTCTGTCACTTTATGCTTCGCTGAAACTGTCTTTGAATTGTGACCTTTCCTGTAGCCTGGGACTGGGGAGTACAAAGGGAAAGGCCTGGTGCATTTTAACTAATCCTACAGTCTTATAAACTGAAAAGAGGAAAGGGAAGAGAAAAAACTTTAACTCAGGGTGCAGATTTAGCTTCTTTTGATGGAGGCAAGAATTAAATTGACATCAGACAGATTAACAGAAGAAAACCCATGTTAAATTATGTGTGTATGGATAGGAGTCCCACAGAAATATCAAGGTCCGAAGAAGGGCCAATGACAAAAGCTATGGAAAAGAACAAGGTCTTGGAGCTTCTGGGGGATGTGGGAGACAAGTCACAGATCAGTGAGGGAAAGAAATGTATGATGAATAAAACCCATCTCGTTATGCAAGTAAGTCTCAGCTGATAAAGTTACACTCTCCCTAGTTTTACTAATACAGATTTTCTTTGTAGGTACAAATTTCTTTAACAGAAGGGCAGCTTTGCAGAGCTACTCCCATGTGTGTAGTTTCTCAACATATGCCAGTGACATGTATTTTGAGGTGGCACGTTCTGGTCTCCCACAGCCACATTTTGTGGTAGTGAGTTGTGAGCCCCAACGGAACCAGAGACCATTGGCTTTAAAATTTTACTTCTTTGTTAGTATAAACGTTTAGTGCTATGGTCTTCTCCTTAAGGAATATTTAAGTGGCATTCTATAAAACAGTCTCTCTCTTTCTTTCTTTCCCTCTATCCTGCCTGCCTTCCCTCTCTCCCTCCTTCCTTTTAGTTCAAACTACTTTCTGATTTTTCTTTTAGTTTCTTTGACCAGCCTGGGCAACTTAGTGATTTAACAGGACCCTATCTCAAAAAAAAATTAGATTCATTCTCAGAAGGTTTTCCTGTATAGGCAAATATTACTTAAGAAAAATTCTTGGGTTTGCAGGATCTTGAGGCTTGAGTGGTTAAAGGGTCTGAGCATGGTTTGGCTGTGGAAGAGGATTAGCGGAGAGAGAACAAGCTTGGAAGATAGTACCTGGCTGAGCAAGAGGAAGGGTGAGATGAAAGGAGAATTAACAGGCATTCTATTGAATGTCTCTTTGAGTATTAGTAAGGATGGGCAAAGTTACATTGCTAAAACAACCCCCAAACCTCAAAAGTTTAATGCAGCAAAAGGTTATTTCTTTTCCATGCATTGCCCTTTGTGGATCAGTTGTCGTAAGAGGACTGAGTTACCCAAGGGGCTTTGTTACTGGGTAGTTACATTCCAGATAAATGTTACTGGGTTCTGGATTGCTTCCCTCTCTTTCTGGAGTTACAGTCCAGATTCTTCCCGCCTCAAAAAAAGAATTGAACAAAATGAGCAAAAAGCAGTTACAAAGTTTATTTAAAAGGCAAACTGGATAGTGACAGAAACTGGCTCTGTGTAACGAGTTTGGGCCAAACAAAGAAAAAGTAAAAAAAGACAATAAAAATACATACTGCATCTGAGAGACCTAGTATGGGCCGTCATGAAAAGGTATGATAGCACCAGCTCCTCATGGCTGCCTTTATTTTATAGTGTCTAAATCTCAAGGAAACCCGCGAGAACATCTACATCCAAGTCCTGAGAGGTGGTGTTGCGATCTAGCGCCTCAGGCTGAAGTCAGGTCTAGGCCACTCTGGGTAAAGTGGAAAAGTCACATCTGTTTGGGATTTTGTAATTAACAGGCCACACCCACTTTCTCAGCCAGTTTTAGCCACATCACTCTCCTACCTCAGCTTCAACCTTTGGAGCCTTCTTTCTCAGCATCAGACCTTCTCCCAGATCTGGAGAAACGAACTGTCTCAGACTGGAAATGATGTGTGTCATTACACTGGTCGCCTTAACAAGTCACGTTGCTCTGCTGTGCTGCAAGGGACTGAGAGGTGCAGTCTTCCATATGCCTAGAAAAGGAGAAGGCTTTCAGCGAGCCAGCGGCAGGGAGAAAAGAGGCACTGGGACTATCCTGTGACTATCAAAGGGTGGTGGTTTATCGAATGATAGAGCCCTAACTAGGCAGGGTCAGTGCCCTCTTACCCTGAAGCAGCCATAAGAAGACAGACTTTTGGCCCCTCTGCATCCCTTAAGACTAAAGAATCAAAGTCTGGGGGTGGGAGACTGAGATGGGAGAGAAGAAATAAAGACAGATAGAAAGGAGACAAGCAGAATCATCATTTTATTTATTTATTTATTTATTTGGTGTTGGGGATCAAACTCTGGGCCTTGCGCTTGCTAGGCAAGCACTCTAACCACTGCGCTAAATCACCAGCCCCCAGAATCGTAACTTTAAAATGGTACTCTTCTAAGACTGTAACTTCAGGACACAGTGTCACCCAAGATTATCCGTATCAGCGTTCCCTAGGTTTGTTTGTATTTCTTTTCTTCTAGGTGCACCACATCCAAAATTCCTTAAAGGTACTATAAGGTCATCAATTAGTTTAGTTGTTAAAAGGCAGAAGCCTGATTTTAAGATAAGGAAGTTCAGGGTTGGGGATTTAGCTCAGTGGTAGAGCACTTGCCTAACCAGCACAAGGCCCTGAGTTTGATCCTCAGCATCCCCCCAAATAAGGAAGTTCAAAAAATGGTTTTGGGCAAAATAAATTACTAATCCTTAAAAAGAAAGGAAGATACAAAACAAATAAACAAACAAACAAACAAAAAAGACTGTTGACCAGCCCAATTATTTCACTTGTAAAATGGGTCACTGGCTTTCTCCTGTAAACCAAGATAGAATTTCCTGTAGATTCATAAATGCCATAAGTTTCCACCTCTCAAAAAAAGAATACTCTCAGCTTCAGAAAATAATGCATCTCTCTCCCTTTTGAGGGCCCACACTCTATTTCTTTGAGTGTGTACTTTTAATATCCTGCCTGATAAATCCTTTTATGCTTCTTAAGAAATGGAGAAGAACCAGACATTGGTGCGTGTAGTGATCTCGAACATGCTACTGTAACTCATAAGACTTCTCTCAGCAAAGAGTTCTGTGTGAGGTTATGCTCTGGCTCAGAATTTCTTTCTGGAGGGGTTCGGGGTGCTTGGAGAAGGTGCTAAGGGATCGATTGTGAAGCTGCATTCACCTGGGAAGAAACAGTATTTATATATTCTGAGTATTTCAGGCCACTTTGGGGATGCTAGAGGAGGCTAGATACGAGTGAGCAAAATCTTCCCATCTCTCTTCTCTCTCCTCCCTGCCTTGGTATGTGCAGTGCAGAGCTTCTTCCTGAGTATCTTGTGTGACATGGTGAGCACGTGGATATCTGTTAGCAGCCAAAGTCAGAAAATGGGTAGGCCATCACCGGGATGCTATTTAGGGTGGCCTGGGGCCATGGTGGCAGGCATCTAATTAACCACTGACTTCTCCCAACATGGCACCTCAGCTTGGGCTAATATTTTGTTGCTACCTCTGTTTCCTATAAATGTCAGCAGCTTCCACAGCATACATCACAGTAATGTGTCTTCTCAGAAAAGGCAGCCGGAAAAGCAAATCAATAAATCAGATTATTGCTGCGTCTCCCAGAGCTCAACTCCTAATAGAAGTGAGACTGTGCACTTGTGTCTGGAAGAACAGGAGAGTGAAGAGTAAACATGAATACAATTTTCTCAGTAGGAACATGGCACTAAGCACTCAAGCCCATCAATGAGCTGGGCGGGGGAAGACAAGAAGATGTTCTCTTGGATGATTCACATCCCCTCCATTCCGGGAGGGTCTTTAGTGGTGAACCTACGGCATGTGTGTTATTTGTTTTTCTTTTAAGACAAAAGATGTTAACGTATGAGTTGTTTTTTTCTAAACTAAGACCTCAGTATTCAGGTTTAATTGCAGTGTTGGAACTTCACGATAAATAAGTGGGTTTTGGCTTGTAGTTTGGGCCTCGTCTCTAAAAGGTTTGCCATTGCTGACTGGCCTAGGGAATCAGAAATCATGATATACAAGGGCTCACAACAGTGCAGGTTTTATTATTAACAGCCTTGTTGGCCCCTCGGGTGGCACTGACTGGCATTTTCCAGTCTGCCCAATGTGGTGGCCAGTGTTAGCATTGTGCATGTGTCTCCTGGAGGTTTGGTTGTCTTGTGCTCCGAGTGGTGACATTTTACAAGTCAGCCTGACTAGCAGCCAACGTATTCACCCTTAGGGCCCCCTGTGCTGTTCCAGATAGGTAGGTCTACCTTTTCCTGCTAACCCAGCCGGGACATCCCCTCTAGTTAAGACACCTGGTCTTGTAGCGCCTCTCTGAGAGCGCCTGCCTTACTTTCCTTCCGCTGGCTCATTCTCTTTTATTCTGAAATTTCTTCTGGCAAGTGAATAACAATTAACAAGTTTCCTGCCTAATCATTTAATTAATTATTTCTATTATTTATAAATAATCCAATCTGTGGTCTTTTTTTCACAACAGAAAATGGACTGTCACCCATTTTCTATAAGGATGTCACTTTAGCCCCTTTACTGAGAGGGAGGACCATAAGAAACTTCAATACCATGACATAATCCTGTAGATTTTTATAACCCCCGGATATATGCTTGTCATTTCCACACCTGATTCTGGGGCATCTTTTGAAAGATTTGAGTTATTTTTTTTTCTTTCTTAAACCTTTCATTTAGCTTTTGTGGAAACAACTCTTTTGGGCTCACATTTATCCCATTGAAGTCCCATGGATGTGATATTTCTAAAATGGATGTTAAAATGGGACTCCCATTCTCTCTGTTTTGGCTGAGGCTCTAAAACTAAGAATACATGGTATTACGCACTCATATTCCAAAGAGCAGACCTGGTTTATCCTTGTATAGCTTGCTAAGCAATATGGCTGAACATTCCCACTGTTGCTTTGCTGATCGTGGGCTTTAGGGCCACACAAGAGAAAGAGGGAATGATCGAAGGTTGATAGAAGGAGTTCCTTTAAAAATGGGTACAACTTTAGGTGAACTTCTAGAGGACCATGATGCGGAACTGAAGCTCACTAGGACTGGAAGCCATACTCCAGACAGAGAGGTTAAAGTTATTATGCTACTCCTGGCTGCAGAAGGAGGAAGTAGTAATCTAGTGCAAACAACTTTCAACATCATTGTGCTTCTACCAAGGCCAGGCGAGTGTGTGTGTGTGTGTGTGTGTGTGTGTGTGCGTGCGTGCGTGCACACCATGAACTAGGATACTTTATATTTCTATCCTCCTTAAAGAACTGCTTGGGAATCATCCCCAGTTGAGGCCCAGAAGTCCAGAGCAACACATGAGTAAGCCAACCCTATACAGCTAGTAACGGGAATGCTGCAGTCCTGGAAGCCCAGATCTCTAGTTTCAAACTTTATTTCCTTAAAGCCTAGACCCTAAGTAGTCCAGTGAGCAGTTTGATTTAAAAATGCAGCTTCCTGGGACCCTTGCCCATATGACTCAGTGAAACTCTTCAGGGAATATGAGTTTTCAACAAGCAATAAAGGTAATTCTGGGAATCATTTTGGGGATTATTTCTCTACACTAATACATGCAGCATTAGATAACTAATGAATCCGTAAGAACCAGTGTGTTCCCTGCTAAATTCAATAGCACTGAGTTCCTATCAATTTATTGGTTATCCACTGCTATGTGTATTAATAAGTCTTGGTTTAGACATCACTGCTATTTTTGATTTACTTATATATATCATTTCTCAAAATAAATAGTCTGCATTGTACCTGCGAAGGCCAAAGACCAGAGTGGGACCCTTCAGCTAGTGTTTCTTTGTCTGAAGGGTTGGGAACATAGATTTTAGCAATACTTATTCTTCACCCATTTGTACTCAGCAAGAAAAGAAAGCTATGACTAATGTTTCTTCCCACCCCTGCAAAGCTGCTGAAGCTACATCTGAATCATGTGCTTGGTCACTTGTGACACTGTACTGTGAATTGGAGCCAATGTCCCCGAACCTCTTTCTGCTGAGGTTGTCACATGCCAGAATCATCTTTTCCTGTCTCCAGTGTTCAAACATTCAGGGAGGGGACAAGCTTGTAGCATCCTCTCCCATCCTACAGACATCCACAGACCATGGGTTTCAGGCCTAAGAAGTTCAAAGCTGCAGAGGAAGGTGATTTAGGAAAGCTAAAATAAATACATGTACAAACAAAAGAGAGCAAGTATAAGTAAAAAGGAGCAACATAGAGCTGATGGCTTCAGCTCTCTAGTTGAGAACAAATGTCCCCATATTATCAGGTAGCCTGCTTCTAAAAGCAGCTTGCCAACAAAACGTTACCATGTCTGGGTTGCTCACCTCTCCCTCTGGAGTTAAATTCCAGGTTCTTCTCATCTTGAACAAAGAATTGAACAAAATAAGCAAAAAGCAGTGGCCAATTTTTTTTTCAAGAAAGCAAAAGTGAAGAGTGGGGGAGAAACTGGCTCAGCAGAGTGAACTTGGGCCAAATAAAGAGAAAGAGAGTAAAAACAAAAATAAAAGTACTGTCTGGGCTATTGTGGAAAGTTATGATAGCAAGCTCATCCTTTTGTGCTGTCCAAATATCAAAGAAACCGAAGAGAACTTCTGCAACAGATCCTGAGAGGCAGTGCTGGGATCCCACTCCTCAGACTGATGTCAGGTCTAGGCCATGCTGTTGAAAGCCTGCTCGAGTTCTCTGGAGAAGTCCACTTGTGGGGCTTTGGGAACTGTCCTGAGCATGTGTCTGGGATCTTGTAATTAACAGGTCAAGCCTCCTTCCCCAGCCAGCTTTGCCGTGCCCTAATCTCCTGTCTCACCCAGAGGTGTCTGACACGTTATAGGCTCTCAATGCAAGCTGGCTGATGCCAGCTGAATTGGATGACCAGTTTCCACAGATAAATTCTGTGACTCTCTGGCACTGTAAGGGCCCCAGCAGTCTCTGCTCCACCCTGGGTCCTTGCTCCTCAGAGATGATCCTTGCTGTGAAGTATCAGTAGGGGTCCGGAGGAGTGCAGCCTGCCAAGAATCAGTTCAGTGAGAATCAATTCAAAACTCAACTGCAAGGGGCTTAAAGAACTTGTGGGGCAAAGGACATGTCCTGTATCTTGATCTGTTCACATGACCACATCATTTATCAGAACTCAGTGAACTATAATTGGAACAACTGCATCTTATAAAGTGAATTTTTTAAAATTTAATTACGTTTCATCAAAACTGACTTAACACATGAATTTAAAATGATTTGTTTATAAGCTTTAAGAAGACTTAGGAAGGATATAAAGAAGATGAAGAGTAAAGTGAAAAATAAAAAGATTACATTTTCTTTAACTTATAGCAACTTCAAAATATTTTAATGATTCACATCTTAGATTATCTATCTTTTAAAAGAGAGAGAGAGAGACTGTCTCCATTGCCTTTCACCTGGAAAATGAGCCCTTATCCTTCTACCTGTGGGTGGCCCTCACTTTTAAACCAAACCCTAACTTTCTATAGATTCACAAATTCTACAGATTTCTACCACCAAAAACATAGACATTCTCAGTCCCAGACTACAGAGTGCCACCCTTGAGGGCCTTCACACAATTGCTTGAGTGTGTACTCTTAAGATGCTGTGATAAATCCTTTTATGCCTTGAAGGAGAGATGGAAAGATAGACAGAATAATTCTGTAGAAATTTGTGACTATTTATACTTGTTTTCTTACTGTCTGGTTATTTTCTGTCCTATTCACTAAGTTGCGAACTCCATCTGGAAAAGGAACATGTTCATTTTTCCACTAAAATATCTTTGGTCAGTTGCAATTTTCCAATACTATCCAGGGCACAGAGATCAATAGATATTGGATGGAACCATATGAAACTATAGCTTTTATAGATAAAAATGAGTTGCATATTAGTATTTCATACAGTTCAGTCTAGTATTTGTTTAATGAAATTTCTCAGGTAAAACTTTGAGGGGCACAAATAATGAGTGTTGCACACACCTCCTAAAGGTATTGATTTCTAAACAAGACAGAAACACATTTCCCTCATTATACTCAATATTGGTCCGCTACCAATATTATAAAACCTACTTTTGAACATCTTTACTTGTTTTACTCTGAACTTTCACTAACTAGAAGAGACCTTCAAGAATTCCTTTCTCGTTTACCATTACACCAATGCCTTATAATACTGGAGTTTTAGAAGTTTATCCCAACACGAAGGTCACTGTCTCTATTAGCAACAGAAGTCCATTTTCTCTCATTCTGTTGTGACTGAATGGACTGATGGAAGGCTGGCCACCAGCCCATACTTCCTCCTGAATTTATGACGAAGTATTTAACGTTTGTGATAAGCCAGGACTGTGGTAGGGGACGTCGGGTATGATAAGATAAATAGGGCACAGTATCAACCCTACAGAAGCCCACGGGCTAGTGGCAGAGGTAATGTTTCACACACAAGTTTACCTTTCCAGGCAGAAGGAGGAAGAAGATGACAGTATCATCAGTGAAGCCGCAAGTATTGTGGGATATCCCTGTGGGAGAAGATAATTAGATTCTTATATCACAGATAATATAAAATCCCTGGATGTTAGAGGTAGGTGTGTGCGTGTGTGTCCTGCTTTCAAAGAAAATAGTGAAGAATGCTCTTATAATTTAGAGTCACAGCAAGTCTTTCCAAGCAAGGTACTACAAAATTGAAAATGATTAAACAGAAAACCTTAACATAAAAATGTAAAACTTCTTTATAATGAAAGACATCACAACAAAGTTAGAAGACAAGTAACAATCCTTTCATTTGGCAGTTCTACTCGTAAGGTCTCTTCCTTACAAATAAGCTGCACAGACACAAAATGAAATATGTAAGAATGCATTCATGTTAACATTGGTTACAATTATAAAATGAATTGGAAACAAGTGTCTAGCATAAGCTATGATCCATCCACATCATAGAAGGTTCTGCAGCTGAAAAAACAATAAATGTTCACATATGTACTAATATGAAATGATCATTAGGATAATAATAGTGTATACAAAGTAAAATACTAGTGAAAAATTAAGATCAGAGCATTTTTATTGTATGCTATATTCCATATAAGAGGAGGAAAATGCTATACAAACATTTTTGCTCAAGTGTACAAAATGAAACCCAGGAAAAATGGTCTCACACAGGAAATAGAAAGGAAGTGGAGGGACAGAGAGAGGAATGAAATATCTCTGTGTTTACCTTTCTGTACAGTTTTGATTCCTGACTCTGATAAAATATATTATCTAGTTTTAATATTTAATTAGCTAAAAGGATACGTGCAATACAGAAATTACATAAAGGATTAAGAACCACAATAAAAAGCCCATATAAATCAATGAGAAATTTCAATATAATAGAAAAACAAGTATAAAACACTGCTGGGCCTTTCATAGAAGAAAAAGAAGTTGCAGTGAACATAAATAATGATCTAATGTGCAGCATGAACCAAAGAAATTAAAATTAAAACAATAATACAGTTTTCTTGTATCTGATTATCTTAAATTTTAAAAATTGATAATATAGTAATGGCTACAGGAATGGGAAAATGGGAACATTTTAATACGACTGTTAGCATAAATATAAATTGGTAGAGCCTTATGAAAATACCTTTAAAATTCCAAATCTAAAAAAAATTCCAAATCTAGAAATTTGTATGAAATATACACCTTATAACAAGCCCCAAGAAATATCCTGGTGATGTTTCTTGCAGTAGCGGTTATAATAGCAAGGAATGGAAAACTTAAATGTCTGTTGTATTGTGATAGAGCCATACAGCGAAACACCAGGCCATAGGGAGGATGAGGTACTCTCTGTGTACTGCTGTAGAAAGACGTTTTTGTATTGCCAAGATGTGCTATTGAATATACAAAGCAAATGGTAAGTTATGATCATATTTGTACACCAAAACATTATCAGTTTTAGGTACACATGTGGCTATGGATATATATCATAAAATCTGTAATATATACAAATTTTAACAATGGTTATTTATAGGGATATACAGCCTGCATTTCTATATTATTTGAATTTTTTGTAAGAAGCTTGTATCCCTTTTTTTTTTTTTTTTTTGTCCTGGGGATTGAACTCAGGGCCTTGTCCTTGTTTGGGCAAGCGCTCTACCACTTGAGATAAATCCCCAATCCCCCCTTTTAAAGCTATAAAAACAAGTTTTAACTCCAGTTGGAAAGATAAAATTGACTCCCTGGAGCAGCTGGCATTTAACGCCATCAAAAACAGCCCTGAGCTGAAGTAACCCTTGAAAGTCATCGGTTTGGTGGTTTCCAAATGCTACTTTGTATCCTAAGTTGCACAAGGAGCACCAGCGAAACTTTCTTTTATTTTTTTGGTGGCGGGATTGAACCCGGGGATCTTGGGTGTGCTAGGTGAGTGCACTTACCGCTCTGCTACACTCCCTGCCCTGGAAACTTTATTTTTTAATTTACAATTTGCTTGTTCCTATTTTCCAGAGATTCTAAACCCCACATTTTAAAAACAGCCTCCAAGTGATCCTGATACCAAGCTAGGCATACGATCCATGTGCTTCAACTTCCTGTCCAAAGCAGGGACTCCTCGGGGAGCCTTCATGAGAACCCTTCCAGCAGAGGATGTTCACCTTTCCTTTTTGGTGCTGGGGATCAAACTCAGGGCCTTGTGCTTGCAAGGCAAACGCTCTAACCACTGAGCTAAATCCCCAATGTTCACCCTTTGAACCTTCTAGAGAGCCAAAGTTTCACTTGTCATCTGTTTTGAGGGGTGGGGTGAGTGCTGAGGACCGAACTGGGCCTCGCAGGCTAGACTGAGCTACATGCACATTTCACTGATCAGACAAAAGTGAGGGGAGGGGGTTGGGGATTGAGCTCAAGTGGTAGAGCACTTGCCAGCAAGGACAAGGCCCTGAATTTGATCCCCAGCACCCCCCACCAAAAGTGGGGCTCCTTTGCCCTCACAAGATCAGATGAGATTGGTCCAATCCTAACAATTTTCAGCCCATGTCAAGGCTCTGCTCCAGGCACATAGACTTCGCATACTTTTATGCCAAAATCTTTCCACACAGTTACTGCCAAGCTTCAACCCTGCTCACCTCCTTTACTTCCCCACTCAAAACTCACCCTCGCTGTACTATCTCTACGGCTGTCACGGCACCTGACTCAGAGATCCGAGCACCCAAAACATATAGATAAAGGAATCCATGATCTGAGAAGCCTTCCTGCTGTTCCCAATTCTTTCCATCCGTCTGGGCCTGCCGCTATGAGCCTCCTCCAAGCTCCCTGCTTCTTGCTGGCTTTTCTCCCTCCCCTCTCCCTTCTCTGCTCGCTCTTCCCTCTCACGAACACATCCAGTTCCGCTTGAACCTCTTGGTGGGAGCGTCCTTCACTGCCGCTAATCCTGTAAAGTCTGATAACATGCATGCTTCGGCAATTTTCCAATACAAAGGAAGACTTGTCCAGACTTCCTCCCCAGGCATCTGCAGTTTTCTCCGTGAGAGAAATTCTCTGACAGATTTCTGTAAAGTGGTGTTTATATTTATCCAAAATCCCTCCCTCCATCATTTCCACTTGCTATCAGAAGAGAACGTGGCAGTGTGGTCTGTTCCACAGGGCCAAGCCTGCTGAAGACTCCTCTGGCTAAATTCTATGGTTTCTCGTTCCAAATTCTGTGTCATACGGGTCTCTAGGGCTTTTCTCTGTTCTGGTGCTCTTCACCCGGAAGCCCCAGCACCCTTTGTACAGTGCAGCACACACCTGGACCCAGTCCAGAGAACGGTGGGTTATTACTCTGAAGGATGTGGCTGCGGCGTTCCTATTAATGCATTTAGTGGACTTAGCGCCGTAAATGTATCTTTTTCCTGACCTGAGTTCTGGGTGGTTGGGGTTTTGTTAATATGCATGTATTTCGTCAGAGATAAAACGATAATGGGTCAGATAAAGGTGTAAAGGTAATTCTTTTCTTTCTCCTCAGTTGATCATACAGTAGTTCAGATTCCAAAATAAATTCCTAGATATGGCCCTCTGAGAAATTCAGGCTTTATTTTCCAGCCCCAGGAGCTATCTCTCTCTCTAGAGGCAGTATTTTTAAAGGAAACTAAAATTCTCAAAGGATCCTCCATATGATTAAATTTCCAAATGAAACTTGCACTAAGCACGCGTAAATGAGTTGGCAGTCGTCAGTGATTCAGTGTGGTAAACATACTGCTCTTCTCTAAAAATAACTTCTTTCTGTGTCAGGCTCCCTTTTCCATATATTCCACGTGGCAAACTCAAGATGCCTAACGTTACACTAACTCAAGGTCCATCGTAGTCAGGTACTATGTCTCATTCAAGTGGGCAGGAAAAGAACTCTGGGCTCAGGCACCTTTCCGGAGCATGGGACACGGTCTTTGTGTTGGATACAAACTAGGGTGATCCTTGTCACCATCTTCCCACTGTCCACTAAGGCCGGCCAGAGGCAGCTGATCCAGGAGCAGCAGACGTCGACACAGACTGGGCCAATCAGAGAATGTGACGGCATGTAGAGACGGAAGGTGGAGTCGAGGCATCTAATGCCAGCGCCATCGGGGAGTCCAGGAGCTCTGTTTGTTGCCCTGGGTCCTGCCCTCCGCAGAGTTCTGCCCTTCCTGCTGTTCTGAACCCACTCACAGCTGAATGTTGATGAGTGCTGAATTACAGAGCAGTCTCCAGGTGTCATCATAGGACTCCATCACTGGCCCCAGGCACCTTGTCGCCTTGTCATCTTTCACCCAAGCCTTACGCCAAACACTAATGTGCTTGCGATTCACCCGGGCCTGAGCTCTGTGTTCCCAGCAGGTGCCTGTGCTGTCTGTGCTGACAGCCCACAGATTACACTTTGAGCGCTGAGGCCTCGCCATGCGTGGCTGTTAGTGTAGTCAAGCCTGCAGCCGCCCGAGTTTAAAGGGGAAGCTAATACAAGATAACTGAATTTCAACATTTGTACCCCAGACTAACCACTTACCCATCCAATTATTTAAATACAGGATGACCAAAATGTTTTTTCATTAATTTTATAAGATACTATAACACGTAATGTTGCCCAAGTGATGCTCCAGAGAGTCAGCATGTAAACAAACATGCTGCCCGAGTGACGCTCAGGTGAACTGGTAAGTGGTTAAGGTTAGTATCGAATAGGCAGAACCATGAATAATACCTAACGATTATTGCCGTCCGCGGCAGGTGCCGGGCTACGTACTTCTATATTCTCAAGGCATCATCCAAACAAACCATGGCCTGTTATTACTTTCCCATTTTAGAAGTAAGCCAAATAAGGATACGCCCAAGGAATATAGCCAGTAGGAGGTGGGACAGAGTGGAACACAAGCCTCCAGCTCCCAGTACCTTGCTTCCACCCGCCACACAGCAGGGCCTTGCTGAGGGTGTGCGTGTGGAAGCAGGAGGACCGTGGGCCGGTGCCCTCTCCACGGGAGGTGGACTTCCTCCCTTCTGCCGCCCTGGGAGGAGCTGGGTTAGATGGCCTGCAGCCTCCACCAGGTCAGGCCCCGGCCCTCCTACACCAGCATCTCTGTTTCTCTTTCCTGTCTCCTGCCCCCTCTTCTGATACTGAAGTGGGTAGAATGATGAGACTTCACAAAGAAGCCCGGGACTCGGAGAGAGTGGAGTTCGGGAAGGTCTCTGGGTGGCCATGTTTAATTGGTGAAGACTTTGGTAGCCGTGACCCGCTCTCTGTGGTCTGAGCCACCCAGCCACTGCAGCATAAGTTAGGGTTCTCCAGGACCAATAACACACGTGCATACGTGCACACGCACACATGTGCACAGAGTCATGCGTTGCCTACTGACTGGGATACATTCTGAGAATCGTGTCATCAGTTCATGTCATCAGTGTGCAAGTGTCACCGGAGCACTTAGGCAAATCCAGATGATGTACCTGTGCACACCAAGGCTCCAGGGCGTGGCCACAACCCTGTACTCGTGTGACTGTACTGAGCATTATGGGCGACTGTGACACAGTGGTCAGTATTTGCGTATGTAAACAGAAAAAGAAGAGTAAAAACACTGTATGCAAGCTTTTCGAAATGGCACTCCTGTGCAGGGCACTTCCCACAGGTGTTTGTGGGATGAGACACAGTCCAGCAACAGGGCGAGAGTGTGGTGAGGGTGTGCGAAGGCCTGGGAGGGAACCGTGCACCACTCTGGGCTTTATAAACACTGCACACTTAGGCTACACCAAATTTATTAAATTTGTATTTTTGACAACCTACAGTAAGTTTTTTTAACCTTATAAATTTTTAAATTTTTAAAATATTTTAACTCCTTTGTAATAACACTTTAGCTTAAAACACAAACATTGTACTCTTGTACAAAAATGTTTTTCCATACAGCCTCATTCTACAAGTTTTTCTAATTTGAAAATGTTTATTTTTTTGGCTGGGGACAGCAGCACACACCTGAGGCACTCTGGGAAGATGAAGCACGAGGATCACAAGCAGGAGTCCGGCCTGAGCAACTTAGCAAATTAGCAAGGCCTTGTCAATGAGTCAATCAGTCAATTTAAAAAAAAAGTTTGGTGTTGTAGTTCAGTCTGAAGGTTCTGGGTTCAGTAGCCAGTACCACAAAAGACAAAACAAAAATTCATTTTAATTTCTTGAACGTTTTTGTTACAAACTAAGACACAGACACACACACGAGCCTGGGCTATCCAGGGTCAAGGTCATTAGTACCCCTGTCTTCCATGTCCCCTCTTGGATGACCAGCTGGTGCTCAGGGCAGTAATAGGCACAGGCGCCATCTCCTGTGATAGCAGTGTCTCCTTCTGTGACACCCTGAAGACCTTGCCTGAAGCCATGTTGCAGTTAACGTTTAAGTATTATATAGAAGAAGGAGTAGGCTCTAAAATAACAACAGAAGTATAGTGTAGTAGCTATATAAACCAGTAACACTCATTTATTATCATTGTCAAGTGATGTGGACTGTATGTGATTTTCTGAGCTGTGTTTTTGTACATCACTATAAACATATGAGTGATGTTGGGATAGTATGTTGGCATTGCTGTGATGTCTCAGGGTGATAGGAATTTTTTGGCTCCCTCTAATCTCATGGGGCCACTATGATCTATGTAGTCAGTTTCTGACTAAAGGATCCTCATCTGGCAGAAAGAAAATGATCCTAGAGAGATGGGGAGAATGGGGGTGACTGAGATAACAGGGCTGGGTTCACGTGATCCGGAAGCCGACAAGTGGCAAGAGCTGCAGTCCGCGAGCTGGAGGCCCCAGGCGGCCGATGGCATAGTTTCTATCTGAAGGCTGACAGGCTTGAGACCCAGGAAGCACTGATGTGCTGTCTGAGGGCAGGCAGGCAGGAAGCTTCCTCTCTGATTCAGGGGATGTCGCCTTTTGTTCCATTTAGGGCCTCTGTGGAGTGGATGAGGCCACCCGCATTGGGGGGGGGACACTCAACTTCACTCGCCTTTACTCACGTAAAGATACACACACACACAACACACACACTCAGAATCATGTCTGACCAAACACCGTGGTGCCCCGTGGTCAAGTGGCACGTAAAATTCACCATCACCCTACCTTCTCCCAGGCGTCTCCCTGCCTGACGCTGTCCACTCCCCGGTCTTGGGCTGAGACGGCTGCTGTCACGGGGACTGTCCTCCCCCGAAACAGGCTGCAGACCAGGACATCCTGCTGCCTTGTGCAGATGCAAATGCCCATGAATTTAGCCATCAATAAATGGATGCTCTTCAGTCAAGGATGACACTGGTTTCTCTTCCTCCGAGCTAACTGGTTTATCTCAAAGACCTATGGATGGTAACTCCATCTTTGAAATCTAAGAGTTTATGATTCTGGAAAAAAGTGTCAGTCTTTTGGGAATTATTTTGATGCGCTCCAGTCTCTGTCATCCCAACGTGCTTTGAGTTTCTGGAAAGGAACTGTGAGTGGGCAGATCAGGTCGCTGACTCTGGGTAACTAGAAAGACAGATTGAGATAAAAGCATAAGTGGACAGTAATGAATAAGTTAACAACCCCTCTCACAACACGCACGGGCCTTTCTTAGACGGCTCTGGAAATGGCGTCTGGCACTGAAGGGAAAGTTGGATGTGGTGAGGCAGAGAAGCAGTTTTCTTTTTCTTTTTTCTTCTTTGCCTTTCTGTTTTGTCTCTTCTCCTTTCTTTCTTCCTTCCGCCCCCCTCCCCCCCGCCTCCTTCTCTCCGTCCCTCTCTCTCTGGCACGGGGGATTGTGAACAGGCCTTATGCATGTTAAGCAAGTACTCTCACACTGAGTCACATCCCCACCCCCCTTTTTGTGTTTTTTGAGATAAGGCTTTGTCAAGTTTCCTGGGCTGGCCTTGAACATGTGATCCTCTTGCCTCAATCTCCCAAGTAGCTGGGGTACAGTCTTGTGCCACCATACCCAGTTTATAGTAACTCTTTATTGTTAGCAAAGTTTAGTGAACAACATCTAAGTAACACAAGTAATAAATAGGTCACCATGATCATTGTTCTTTTATGCCAGCATAGAGCTCTGTGTCAGAAAGCGATGTCTAATCACATTTCTCAGGGAAATAATTTATAGAGAGATAAGACAGGAAAGGAAGAGATAGGTACAATCTGTGGAATTCTATTAACCACGTGCACTGAACTCCTTATCATGGGCTTATTTGCAAAACAATACACGTGACCTTTGTCTTGAACAAATCCTGCAATTACTATCTCTGCTTTATGACCCTTGATCCTCCTGGAATTGCTGAGCCAGCAGCCTAAAGGATATGAGCTTTCAAGACAGAGCAGGAAGCTGCCAGGTTCTGGATCCCTCTATTGCCATAGTGACCATCACCACAACCTACTCCAGGGTACTGATGCCACGAAGACCTGCCTCCGTGGTACTCCGGGGTGCCAGATAGACCTGCAAGGCTGCTTTAGGGGTATTGCTGGCTCTAAGCAGCCTTTCAGGGGAGGAGTTCAAAGTGTGTCTCAAGCCATTAAGGTGGGCAGAGATACCAGTGACTTGGGGTTCACAGAGGAACGCAAACGTGAAGAGCCACTGGAGCAAATACAGCCCTAGGGTGGACAGCATACCATGGACTGACCCCACCCAGCAGGAAAGATTAAAATGTGAAAGTACACATACTATCATCCTACAATAAATATATTCGTTATGTGTCACAAATATATACTAATAAAAAGAAGTTAAAATAAACTTTGCAAATTGTTATACCTTTATTACTTTCACAAAATCATGTTTATTATTTTCCAAAATTAAAAAACATCTTCCCACCAAGAAAAATTTTAAGTATATAGAAAAATACACTTGGATATATTTTCTGTTATTTTTTCATGAAGATGTAGTAAGCATGCACTATTTATACACTGTATATACAAGTTGCTATCATTCATCCTTTTTAATGTAGCTTTATATTATAGATTCTCCAAGGTTAATAAATACATTTTATAAATATTTTCACAATAAATAAATTTTGAGACATGGCCTCACTAATTCACTAAATTACACACCTGGGCTTGACTTTCCGCTCCTCCTACCTCAGCGTCCTGGAGTGCTGGGATTACAGGCGTGCACTACCACTTCCGGCTTACCTTTTGCTTTGAGTTAGCAAGAGGCGCTGCACCTGATACAGTCAATGACAGATACAGAAGTCATGCATTTTGGAGAATGGGCAGGATTCCAACCTCCTTATTTGTGTCAGTACAAACAGGATCGGCACAATATTTAAAGATTCTAAATGAAAATAGTAACCAAGAGGACTGATAATTAGGATAGATCCAAAGTGCTGACTTGCCTCAAAATGGTCCCCCTATTAGTTCATGGTGGAAAGCAACTTCCAAGAAAGAAAAATGTTAATAATAGCAAACACAAAATATGCTATTGAGCAGTTCCCATGCCCCAGACACTGTGCTAAGATCTTCTCATGAATGATCTCATAAACTATCATGACCAACCCGTGGCTACTGTCATTTTACAGACAAGGAAACACAGGCACACAGCACTCATACTGTGTGATGAAGGTCACACAGTAGTCAGTGGGAGAGAAGCAAGGAGGCCGAGGCGGTGAGCTTCACAGCTCATCCTTCACTACCACCCTGAGCCATCTCCTAGCTGCCTCTGTAAGATCTACTCATCCTCCAGGGTTTTATGCCAAATGTTGCAGAGAAAATAAAACTTAATCAAACACAAGTGATGACGTTGCACAGCCAGCCATCAGGGGTAGGTGTTAAAACCTATGCAGAAATATTAATACCACACTTTTCAATAGAACTTGGTATATTCTAGGCACTAATCTAAGCACTTTGTGTGTACTGATGCCTTTAATCCTAGAAACAAGCTTTGTAGTGGATACTATTGTTCAAAAGTAAATTGAAGGGCTGGGGATTTAGCTCAACAGTTAGAGTGCTTGCCTTGCAAGCACAAGGCCCTGAGTTCAATCCCCAGCACCAAAAAAAAAAAGTAAATTGAGGCACGATAAAAATAAAGTGTTTATTTAAGCAAATAGCAATTTGCCAATCAGGCAGTTCCAAGCCGGAAGTGGTTTGGAAGCTCCACCAGAGCAACAGGGAGGGGGAGACTTTCACAAGTCAAACGCAGAAGTAAAGAAATACTTGGTGTCTTAGTAATACAGCTGTCTTTTTTCTTTCTTCTTTTTCTTTTTCCTTTTTTTTGGGTCTATCCTATTAGAGATTCCCTACTTACATGATTATAAGTTTGTTGGCTACTTCTGAGAAATTCCCTACTTACATGATTATTGGCTACTTCTGATGGGTTAAACTTAATTTCTTTTTTCTTTAGTAGAGTTCTGTTTTTCTTGAACAGGCATCTAAAAGAACCTGCTCAAGTCAGATTTCCCTTATGTTTGCAGATCAACAAGGTTAAAGTCACTTACAAGGTCTAACCTGGCTTTGCTCAGGATTCTTCATGTTGGACTACATTTTCATTTACTTTATCATTTTCATTTTAGTGATGAAATTGTTAAGGGCTAGAAAAGGGTGCTGTCTGCACTTGAACGCAAGCTCTTATATGTTGGGCAGAACAGAAACAAGGACAAAGCCAGGACGCCCCAGTACAGATGCGGACACGCAGCACATTAGCACTTAACAATCTCTGGGATGTGCTTGTTCGACCAACGGCAAATTCATCCCATTCCTTTGTAGCGCTTCCTTTTTAAATCAGTTCATTCCCCACATGCCTCCTGAGCACCTGTAGTATGCCAGGCTCAGAAATGCCTACTGGGTTGGAATAAGCTGAGGTACTCAAGAAGAAAGAGAGACAAGGCATTCACACCAGCCCAGGGAGGTCAAGAGCGGCTGGGCAGAAGCAGACTGAAGGAAAGGCACTTTAGCTAGGCACGGGGAAAGACCCAGAATTGTGAAGCAGCATAGTAGCAGAACTCCATGGAGTTGTGGGTAGAGCACCGGAGGAGAAGCAACATGTACAAGAAGAGAGAAGAGGATGGGAGAGAAGGTCAGGAAGATAGGCTCAGGCCAGATTACAGCGGTCTTTAAGTGATCAACTAAAAGCACAAATTTTTCCAGCAGACCACAAAAAACCACTGAAAAGTTTAACTAGGACAGCGAAACACTCTGATCTGCATTTAGAACCCTGGCAACAGTGGTGTGAAGTGTGAAAGGTGGGGTCCAGGTAGGTGGCCCTTTGGAGACTGCCATAATGAGCAAGAACACGGAGGGGAGGCCCTGAGCAGCTGAAGGAGTTCAGGTCGACCTGGGCTGATGTTTTGCTGAAATTGGTCTGTTCTGTGCCTGGCATTTCTGTTGTTTGGATTATTTTCTCCTACTTGATTTTGTTTTGAAATATATTGTTCCTCTAAATCCAAAAACCCATCTTAGCACCAGTAAAGTGGCACAAGCAGCCATCGTGCATGTCTTGGCAGTGCCTTGGGGACTCGCCTGAGTCACCCCCTAGATCCAGGTCCCAGGAGATATGGGGTCCATGGGAACAAGGAACCATACAGAAAAAAATCAGACACATCTAGAATGTGGGAATTCCAGAGGACAAACAATCAGCTTCTTCAATGAATTGCTGGCATGAAAGAAAGAACAACTACTATGGAATAAAATTTTAAAAAATGACGTGTTTGAACTCTGATTCAAAGAATCAAACTGGAAAAGATATTTTTCCCAGTTGTAGAAATTTGAATATGACTGGGTGTGAGATGACATTGGAAATTTTTTTTTTTGGCTAGATGTGATAATGGCATGAAAGTTATAGATGGTATTTTAAATGGCCTATGTATTATATTGGAATATTTCAGGTGAAATGGCATTATCTCAGAATAAATGAAATAAATTTCATTTAACTAACATGGAAGAAGATTTTAAAACGAATGATTATTGGAGCTAGTTAAGGATCACAGAGAGTAAATTACATTATTGTTGTATATGTTTCCAATTTTGTATCACGTAAAGTTGTGCGTGTGTTCAGTTAACTCTGCTCACTTTCCCCCTGTAAAATTAATATCGGTGTCTTAAGGAAAACAGAAATATACAAAAAAGAATTAGCTACATTCTCACCAATATAATACAATTGCAGTCAGTATTTGATACATCGCCTTGCATTCTTTTTCTCTGCACAGTTTATTTTTATGCAGCTGATAATCATTTCATATTTCAAATTTTATTCATATTTTTTCACTTAAAATAATCAGCTTTCACTGGGCCTTGTGGTGGATGTGTGTAATCCAAGCACTCTGGGAGGCCGAATCAGGAGGATCACAAATTCAGTCCAGCCTGGATGTCCTAGTGACTTAGGGAGAAACCGTTTCAAAAAATAAGAAAGGTCTGGGGATATAGTGTGTTGTGAAGGCGCTGTGTTCAAACCCTCGTGTCACAATCAGTCAATCAACCAAGCAGTCATCTTTCATATTATCGCCTGAGCTTAGCAAGTGGCAGTGCCAGCCCTTAAGAGCCAACTATGAGTAATTCTTGCCATCTGCCTCCTTCATGGGCATCACACTTGTAGCCCAAACCCTGCTATGAGGAAGTAGGAAACTGAAAATCAGCAACATTACCAACCAGAGCTTTTTCACCAGTGAACTTGTTAAACATTTACCAGCACCTTCCTGTTTGTAATCATTTTTAAAGGTCACCTAAGAGCCCTTTGAACTAGCAAACAGTTATATGGTGCTCGTGATCTGCCAGATGCTAAGCACTTCGCTCACATTGGTGCGTGCCTGCCTAACAACGACCAAGAAAGCAGGTGCTGTGTCCAGCTGCATTGTACGCATGAAGAATTGGAAGCAGGAAGAAGCAAAGTAGATGGTCCGACATCCCACAGCTGCTAAGTGGGAGCGGCAGGGGCAGCCACCCTCGGAGGCCAAGGCCCCCGCGCCCAGAATCATCTAGACAGTGGCCAGGCCAGCATTCATCCTGCCCTTCCCTCCAGCTCTGTGCCTGCCTGGGAAGCACAACCTCCATGGCGGTTTGTCAGGCAGAGTCTGTGCTGTCTCTGTGGACCCAGCTTTTCCAGGGGCCTCCCCACCTGCAGCCTTCCTTGGGTGCTTTCAGAATTGAGTGGGCTTGGGGACCGAGGTGGCACACTCCAACTTGCAAGAACCCTGCTGAGCACGTGCGTCTAATCAGGAGCGAGGACTCCACAGGTGCCTTCTTCCTTTGCCCGGGTTTGAGGCTCTCGCCTGGGTTTCAGGAGAAGCAGGCAGGATTCCGTTTCAGGTGGAGCTGCTGAGTTGCTGACTGATGTGGGGCCGTCATTTGACCTCACAATGATCCCGCCCCAGAATCGATGCATCACAAGACTGGGTGTTCTCAGAGCATTCCGAAGCTCTTGCTGGCCAGACTGCTGTGTGTGCAGTTCAGCTGCCAGCCCTGCCCTTGGGCCAGGCTTGCACTTTGTGGGAGCTAAGTTGCCCCAGTTGCTGGTTCTGTAATTTCTCCTAGCAGAGCGATTAGTGATGGATGTAATGGGGTGACTATTAGGATGTCCCTGAGGCTTGCAGTCCAGCTTTGGATGGTGGCTTACATTAACCCAGGTGTAGACCACTTCACCAAGAAGCAGCAGAGAACAAAGACTGTCTTAAAGGGACTGGGGGGTTGATTACCACAGTGTTACTGGGTTTTGAGGTGCTGGAGCCTCTTTCTAGAGGTAGTTTCCAGGATCTTTCTGTCTTGAGCAAAGAATTGGCCAAGATAAATGCAACTGGTAGCAAGGTTTTACATTTATTAAAGGTAGGAAAAGAAACAGGCTCTGCAGAGTGAGGTTTGGGTCAAGTAGAAGTATGAAAATAAGTACACTCTACAGGACTAGAGTGGACCACTGTGAAGGGACACAGTAGCCCCAAGCTCAAGGCCAACCGTTCTTTTTGTATGTCCCACTCGTCAGGGTGAAGCCTGATTTAGGCTGTCCTATCAAAAATCTGCTCAACTTCTGTGAGAAGTCTCCTGGCAGGGCTTTAGGAAGTGTTCTGTGCTTGTGTCCAGGGATTTCATAAGTAAGAGCTCCTGCCTACTTTCCCAGCCAGTTTTGCCATGCCCTAATCTCCTGCCTCAATATGACTAAAATCATTACAAAACAGAAAAAGTTTATTCCCCTACATCATGAGTAATTGTACATATATATATAAGAGCTTGATCTCTTTTACTTCTCCTTCCCTCTCCTTCTTCTGATCTCCCCACAATCTCCAGATCCCTTTCCTGTCCCCACAAAGTCTATCTCCCTGTTTCCTATTATCTTTTATTTTGCTCTCTATTTATACTTTAGGTTTCTCATATAAGAGAAACATAAAATATTTAACCTTCTATGTATGATTTAATTCATTTATATGGTCTCAAGATGCATCTATTTTCCAACAAATAACTCAAATTTATCCTTCTTTATGGCTCAGTAGTACTCCATTGTGTATATATACCTTTTTTTTTTTTAATCCATTCACCTGTTGATGAGCATGTAGGCCCAGCCTTTTTTTGAGACAAGCTGTCACTAAGTCATGAAATTGCTCAGCCTGGGCTTGAACTTGAAATCCCTCTGCCTTGACCTCCCAGAGTGCTGTGATCACAGGCATGCACCACCACATTTGGCCTTGTTTGGACACTTTTTGAGGCTCATTTCCCTGCCTGTATTCTCACATGGAGAAGAAAAATTATGAAGACAAGAGTCTTACATTTGCCTTTTTTTCAGTTGTACTTTTGTAACTTTCTAGTTAATTTTGAAAACAATCTTTTCTGACAGCCACATGAATCTGAGAATGAAAATACCTATATTTGCCTACGACTTTATTAAATGTATTAACAAATCAATATTTAAGCTCACAAAAATAATAGGACTTCCCCCAACTTTTTAACTTAGTTCTTTGTGCCTAGACCAATTTATATTTGACATTTGGACTGCATATGCACATAATGCTAATGAGATAAACTACTTACAAGTATTGTTCTTCTTGATTAACTTTTTAGGGGAAAGTGGCCTAAATGGAAGCAAATAAGCAAACCTCCTCATGAAATAAACTAAACAAAAACCAATAAGCATTGAAAGTGCTAAAGGTCAATTCCACCAATCTCTCTTTCCTATAGGAAGTGTGAACAAAATAGACAGTGAATGTTTAAATTAAAAAAAAATCATTACAGTAAGACACTGCCATTAACACTCGCCAAAACACTCCACGTAGCTTCAAACACTCCCATCCCATCACTCTTGCCCCCCAACCCCCTCTGAAATATTGCTGGGAGTCCTCCTTCCCGAGTATCTTTACCAGGTGTGATCAAAACCACTGTGAATGCTGCTGCCAAGTGCCATCCGAAGGAAAGGCAGACTTGCAATAACATGACGGTGTGTCTTCATCCGCCTCATTTATTGGATTAGCACCATGTGACTTCCGGCTCTTCCCCAAAGCCAAAATGACCATGAAAGGGAAAGGTTTTGCATCTATTCAGGACATAAAGATAACCAAGACAGTACAACTGAAGACATTCAGGAAAAAGGACTTCTAGAACTGCCTCAGAAAGTGGCAAGAACAATGGGACAAGTACACTCAAAGCAAGGGGATTGGTATTCAAACAGTACCAATTTGAGTAGCTGAGGGGGATCTACAGGAATGTGCCCTTGACTGCAAAAAAATTTGTTTAGGTTTAAACATTCACTGCATTATTTGATTATATCAAACAAATGTGCACAGTGAACGTGTATCAGCTGCAACACTACTGAGGTCAGTGAAGGGCTGCTGTGGGTGGCTTCTGTGAGGCAGTTCCAGGCCCTGGTGGAGAGGTACACTGGGGAGCGGAGGACACCGACCACATCTCGCTGGAGGCGGCGCAGGCTATTCAGGTCCTACTGGGCTAAGAGGCCGGCCTGGGCCTTCAGGTCGTTTTTGCTTCACTGTGCTCTGATTTGCTGTTCTGTAGGTTCGTTTCACTGTTTTGTAATAGGACAAACGGGGGTTTGACTAGTCTAAGAACACTTACTCCATCCCATAAACAACAAATCAAACATGTTTATTTATTATTCTGCCAATACAATGGATTTGCACTTCCAGTTATTTTGAAGGTAAACAGTCAGCTGGAGAAACAGGTGGGAGTGGGGCCCGGAGCCCAGGAGACAGCTGAGCTGGGCAGCTGCCCCAGCAGGCCTCCTCCAGGAAGGGTCTGCAGCCCAGATGCACTGCCGGGCCACAAGCTCCAGTCACTCCGCTAAGAGGGTGCTCAGCGATGAGCTGGTTTGGTGGGTCACAGCCCCCACGTAGTTCAGCTTTAACTTTGTAGTATCTAACCTGATTGCTTTTACTGTTCTGATCTCTCATATTACTTTTGTCCACACACAGTCTCTAGTGGAGTGGCGCAGTCCTCTTTGGTGATTGCCGGGCAACACGACTCATGAGGACGCCATGCTTCTTCCTACAACTCTGTCCTCAGTAGTTAGGGGGGGCGGCGTCCCCACTTCATACGTGGATGTGACTGCTCCAGTTGTCTGAAATGTTTCAATCAGTGTGGTGGACTTAATGTGGCCAACTTGGGCCACGACGCCCAGCTGGACTGAGTTGGTGTGGTTGGTGTGGTTCTGGGCATAGAGGATCCACCTGAGGATTGTTGCTGATGCAACACAAAGCCGAGCGGGAGCAGAAGATAGTGGTGGGCTGTTTCCCAGGAGAAGCTCTGCTGCGGCTGGTTCTCCTGAAGGGGACTCGGCTGTTCTCGTCGAGGAAGGAGCTCGGGGCCTTGCTGTCTTCGAGGATGGCTGCTGTTGCTTCAGGGGTGCTCTGGTCTTCATCTCTGCTGCGAGCATCGTATCCTGGTTGCAGTAAAGATTTCTTCAGCCATCATCTGCAGACATGAAGGTACATGGGACAGTGCTGTGGGCTCCCAGCCCTCGACTGGATCGTTTGGGTCTCCAGTGCCTAGAGAGACATTCGGCACTCTTCCTGTATTTGGCTTGTGAGTGAATATTGTAACTTACAAATGTCCTGTATTAAATCTGCTCTCTTACAAACCGTTGACTCTAGGAAAACTAACTAAGACAATCAGTTACAAGTTTTCTGAGAACTGCTTCTATAGTGGGTGACCTAGACGCAGGAACAGTACCAGTTTGAGCCAGGCAGGCCACCCTCGCCCAGCAACAGAGCGCTGCCCCAGCGCATGTGCACTGCGAGGCTCCCGTCTCGCGCCTGCGCACTCGCCGCCCTCACTCCTGCACCCAAAAGTCAGGAGTTCCCCGGTTAGGCTCTACTGGCTGGTGTTTCCCTTTTCTTTTTCAGTGAATGATTTAAAAGACCGAAGTTGAGTTCATTAACACTGCAGTGATGTCACACTTGTGTGTAAACTTTGTAACTGTCTTCTCACGCAGGCCCAGGCCCTCCAGGCTCTCAGTGTATCTGCCAAATGCTGCTCTCTGGCATTCGGTTTATAGGACTTTCAGGGGTCCTGGGCTGTCAGTTAATCCTAGTTTGCGGGACCAACCTTTGACTCCAGCTAATGACCTGAGGTCTCCAGGACTCAGCGACTCATATTCACCCTAACTGCTCCCCTCTAACAGACCTGTGTGTTTAATGGCAGTATTTCTGTAGCTCATCCAGACAGCCCATTGTACTCCTGTGTGTTTTAAAAACACACCGAGTTGTATTCCAAAACACTGGCTGTCTTCTGCCACGGCACTGGAGTTCTTGCTGTGTCTTAATTACAAAGCAAGTTTTACTGTCAGTTGCAGTAATTGAGAACCACTGATTCAGGCTTAGCCCAGAGCAATGGCCCATCCAACCTCTTAAGCCGGTACTATAGTTTTTGGTTTGTTTGTTTATTTACTGGTATGTGTTTGCAAGGTTGCCGTGCATAGGAAACCAGGCAGAACCCTTCAGCTGCTGCTGGAGTAGGGAGTGAGGTGTCAGAGCTCTCTGGAGGGAGGGCACTTCTCTAATGAGGATTGCAAATGATGAGGCTTTGAAGTATTCATAGTGTATCCAACAGTTACGGGGCCAAACCCTCTCCGCTGGCTGGACAGTGTAGGTTTGGCATCAGAGCATAATATTCTAAATGGATGCAATTTTTTCCTTTTGTTGTTTCCCTTTGGACTGATGAGAAAGACTATTTAAAGTTTCAGTCTACTATAATAATGTCATAGTCATAGTCTCATTACTGGCACAAAATACCTGACTCACAACTTAATGGAGGAGAGTTAGTTGTTTGGCTCACGCAGAAGGGCATGGCAGAAGTTCTGGGCAGAGAAAAATTGTTCACGTCAAGGTGGTCCGAAAGCAGAGCGAGAAGCCAGGAGAAGTGTACCTTTCCAGGGCATGCATCCGGCAGCCCGCCTCTTCCGACCAGGTCCTACCTCTTAACAGCACACTCAGCCATAAACTCATCACTGGATCAACCCGCTGACGAGCACAAAGTCCCCTTAATCCAGCAACCTCCCAGAAGCCCACCTCTGAACCCATGAGGCTTTGGGGGAACATTCCAGATTTAAACCAGAACACATAATACAAAGTTACCTCGAGAAGTTCACTGATAGATGATAACTCAGAACTCCCCCCACACACAATTGAAACAAGTTAAAAACTACACTCAGGTAGTTTCATTTTATACCTCTTTTTTAATACCAGTCACAGCTCTTAATTTTGTGACTTACAAACAGATCACCACTCATAGATTGAAAAGTACTGCAAGTGTACACTTGAACTATCTGTCCACACTCATTCTCTCCAATGTTTTTTTTGTTTTTTGGTTTTTTTTGTGCCAGGGATTGAACTCAGGGCCTTGTGCTTGCTAGGCAAGCACTCTAACCACTGAGCTAAATCCCCAGCCTGTCTGCAATGTTTTCATTGACTTCTGGATCTTACTGTTCTGCTGCAAATTTTAATTCATCAATTATGTGAAAATTATTTACAATTGTCAATTATTTATACAAACCTTTAAAAATTTCTTAAAAGATTCCTCAAAACATCTCAATATTTAACTTCATCTCTGTTACTTCATTTCTTTTCTCTGCCTCAAAGATGCTACCATATAGAAAACGCTCTGAAAAGATACACACCAGAATGTTAACAGATTCTCTGGAAGGTGAGATGACACATAATTTTGAAGCCTGTATATTCTGATACCTACATATTATTTGTATAAAAATAATGTTTTTAAATGGCCATCACTATATTTAATTAAGAACTATTGGGCTTAAAACACCGTACCTCAAAAGATGGGGCTTTGGCTTTTTGTGTACTTTGAACTGAAGGAGACTGGAAAGGCCTCAGAAGTTAAATGATTACAATATGTGGCTCTGGAATATTGACTATGTAAATTAAATACACTTGAAAACCAGCATGTGCAATCACTTTGATGTTTGTGCTGCTGCTTAAGAGGAGATGATGAAATTCCTGTGTGAAAGACACTCTCCTTCTACTAGAATATTCACATTCTTGTCTTCAAGGACAAGAAGTTGAGACCAAGAGGATACTATGTAGATCTCCTTAAAATAACTTATTCTGTAAGCCTCCACACAGAATTCGTTTCTTCACAACTTATTCTTTGTCCAATTCAGTATGAGTACCTGTCTCTAACTGCTTACTCATTTCTCTATGAGGATTCTTGTGTTGTGTAAAACTATTAAATTTATATGCATTTCTCTATTAATCTAGCTTATGTCAAATAAATTCTCAGATCCAGCTGGGACCCGAAAAAAGGATGGAGGTGGAATTTTTCACCTTTCTAGAAGCAAGATGTTCTCTCTGACCTTCTGCCGTTCTTCTTTCATCTTCCTCATTTTCCTCCTGAAGCAGATCATAGAAACTGAAATTCCTCTTTCCCAGTGTGGGTCATAAAAACTAATACTCCCCTCCCTCAAAGGAAGCTATAAACTCCAGAAATGTCCCTCTCTGACCTCTGTTGTGTCTTGCGCTTCACCCAGAGAAAGGAATGCTAACAGATGGAGAAGAATCTGGACACACAGCCCTCGCTAACCCCTCATCTATTCTCATTAGATCACATTTTGTCCAGTCACTTTTTACATAGCCATCCATTCTTCATCGGAATTAAGCATAAAAATATGGTTTTCCACAAGTCTTTGAGTCTTCTTTTCTGAAGGCACCCCTGTCACATAAAACTTTTTATAAATTAAACATGCTATACTTTTGTCATGCTAATCTGATTTTTGGCATGGAGCAGGCCTATGGCTGTCATTGTAGGTAAGGGAAAGGTGCTACCTTTTCAATCCTACAGAGGGAAGCTGCTGTGCTCATGAATGCTGCCAAGTGCTTTTCCGTAATCCTATTAGTTTTTTACTTTTTTCCCTAAGTCATTCTCCTTCTTTAGGAAACATGCTACAAATATCTTTTGTGAGTTTATGATGGAAAAACTTACGTGTGATTTAACTAATGAAACTTTTCTTACCGTGTGTCATCAAATTGAATACATCAGAAATAGATTCATATTTAGAAATGAATTCACAGGTAAAAGATATTTGCAAACACAACCCAATTATAAGCCTTAAAAAGATGTCAGTGTTTTGTATTTTTTTTACCATCCTTATCTTCTCTCACAGCTGCCTTTCATTTCCCTTTAAGTATGTGTGTGTGTACGTGTGTGTGTAATAGAATCAGTTTGCTAGTATCAGTCACCATGAATCAATTCGTTAGCTAGCCAACAAATACCAAAAGCTGTTGTCCTTTTATTTTTTTATTTTTAATTTTTTTTGGTTTTCTGAGGCAGGGTCTCACTCTGCAGTTCAGGTTGACCTTGAACTCACCGTGTAGCCCAGGCTGGCCTTGAACTTGTGGCAATCTTCTCAGCTCAGCCTCCCAAGTGCTGGAATTACAAGCGTGTGACACCACGCCTGGCCAAGCTGTTGTTCTTAACTCTTACATTTAGGTAATATAGCTCTTGCATTAGCAATCATTCCATCACTATAACAAGGTACCTGAGATAATGAAGTTATTGTTTTTTTAATGAAGTTATAAGGAGGAAAGTTTTATTTTGGCTCACAATTTTGAAGATTCCAGTCCATGGTCAGTTTTCCCTATTGCTTTGGGCTTGTGGTAAGGTAGCGAGCGCATCATGGTAGGAACTGTTGGGAGCTGGGCATTTAGCTCAGTGGTAGAGTGCTTGCCTAGTAAGTGTAAGGCCCTGAGATCAATCCCAGCACCCCAAAAAAAAAAAAAAAAGATATGTACCTAGAAATGGTAGGAGCTGGTGATAGAGTAAAGCTGTTCACCTCATCACAATCCAGGGATCAAAGAGAGAAAGAAGAAAAGACTGGGGACCATAGTCCCCTGCCAGCTTCCACCTCCAGTGACCTCAGGATCCCCACTAGTGTCATCCTAGGGAGCAAGCCTTCAACTCATGGGACTTTGGGACTTTGGTGACATATCAACATCCTCTCCGTGGGGTCTGTCTTCCCTAGGGCTGCACAGTTCTGCAAAGTTGTTGAGCCTCAAGTGTAACAAATTGTGTTTATGTTTATCCTTTGTCAGATCTAGACTAGTGTGCTGATTTTCAGCTAGACATAAGCCAATTTATTTTTATTTATTCACTTCTTGGGACAGGGTCTCACTGAGTTGCCCAGACTGTCCTTGAAATCACAGTCCCCTCCCCTCAGCCTCTCAAGTTGCTGAGGTTATAGGTTAGTACCAATGCACCCAACTGCAATGTGGTTCTAATTGGGTACAATCTGTTATGGACATTGTGGTCTACTTAACTGTTATCATTTCAACTTTTAGATAACAGTAGATTCTTATGTGTATATGTCTTTATTATTTGAGGAAGTTACAGTCTCTTAAGGCCTCTGCCAAGATAAAGTTATAAACTACAACCTCTGGACTTACTAGATTAAGATATACTGCCAGCCTTCAAATACAGAAATACCTCAGTTCACCAGTGCTTCTGTTTCGGGTCACAAATAAACAATTCGGGTCACAAATAAAAGTGTTTGGCAAAATTTTGCTTCCGTTCACAAACTCCACATCAGATAATAAACACGACCATACCTATCTTCCCGACACTAACACAAATGCAACCAACCATCTTCCCCCAAATCATAAATTAAATTTGTAAACTGAAGTACCACTATATGGTCACTTTATATAATTTGACTCTGCCTCAAAGATCTCCTAGAGGAAGCCTGATGTGAACCTAGGAAAGAAAGGAAGCAGTAAATGTGGTAACTTTCACTAGTGTGCCAGGTCTTTCTTCTTTCACTCCTTTGTAATTCAAGCACACCGGCATGATCTTTACACCTTCAAAAGTTCTCTGTGTCACTTAGTGTCTGGAACATATCCCAGGAAATGCATGTTAGGTGATTTTGTCATATGTGCAGCCATCGTAGTATACTTATGCAAACCCAGATAGTGCGGCCTGCTACATACCTAGGTCATATGATGCGCGCGCGCGCGTGTGTGTGTGTATGTGTGTGTGTGTGTGTTAACCTGTTGCTCCTAGGGCTATGACAAACAAAACGCAAAACTAAACCAAGCTATGAGAAATGAAGCTTGACATGGTTGTCCGGGTGTGCAGGTCAACGGCAGGGCATGCGGTTAGCATGTGCATGTCCCTAAGTACAACCCCCAGCGTCAAAAACAAAAAGAGAGAGATGTAGTAAACGTGTGCTACATGAGGCCACTGTCAGTATAAACAGCATGGCTGTAGTTATTAAAACATGTATACGTGCTTGGATTGAATAATTAGCACATTCTTCTGCAGGTACCCTTCGTGTGCCTCACACTGCCTCCTGCCTGTTTTGTTTCAGCAAGTCTCCACTGGCCTCACTCGAGAGAAGTGTAGTATTGTGGGAAAGAGAGCTTACTAGATAGATGGTTTAGCCAAGCTACTTAAAGTCCTGTGTTAGTTTCCCACAAAATAGGTCTCACAGCGTTGCCCCCTATAGAGTCTCTGTGGCACTTTGAAGGTACTCAGACCTCCTTTCAAGGAAGAGCTTGACCTTCAGCTGCAAGAAGTGCAGACAGCCCGTGACCTCCAGCTACAGCACCTTTGGGACCCTCCACATCAGTTGAGGCAAAGACAGGCTCCTCCTAAGCAGAGCCCAGAACACAGCAGGGCAGTCAGTCTGCAGGGGCACTTCTGCCCCACATGGGACTGTCAGACCCCATCCCCGTGTTGTCCCTGGACAGTGCGATGTGACCCAGAAGCAATCACCTCTACACATGTCCTGAGCTTCTCCTTGGCTGTCACTCTTCTCTTGACCTCCCTCTGACGTTATTTCCCAATGCCCCCAACTCAGCATTTGCTTGTTGGAGGAGACACATTGATAGCAAGTGAGGCTGTAGATTAAGGGAGACATCTGGCGGAGTGCCTATCACGGAGTTAAATGTTCATCGATGTTCACCTTGCAGTCTTCCTACTGACAGGGTAATACAAATAAGTCACCTTGAGCAGTGAGTCATCTGGGAAGCTCCCTAAATTGGGTTTGAGGTCCTGGTTATATACATTAACACGAGGCTGGGGAGGTTTCCGGGAGTATCCTGGCTCATCCCAGGAGGAGGAGGAGGAGGAGGAGGAGGAGGAGGAGGAGGAGGGAGTGTGCTAAAAGGGACAGATTTCTAGCCCTCTTGGTAACCTGGAAATGCCAATATCTCACTCTACCTCCTTTTGGTAATTTGTTGACTAATTCGATGTTAAATGCCGGTATCCTAGCAAATGGCCAGGATGGTTTCTGGTGTCTGAAGCGGGAATGCCTGCTTTGTTATCCGGGAGTCAGCCCATAAACTCTTGCAGCACTTAGAGAAGAGGCAGCTTCTCCTGGGTGTGCCTGGAGGAGAAAGCCCATGCACAGAGCAATTCGAAGATCTAGAAATGGCCTGGCACCCTGCACCCAAGTGGGTACTTTCTGGCCCCTGAAATATGGGCGAATGGAAGCCCCCACAAGGATCTTTGATTTAACCATCTAGAACTGTTTTCCTCTTTGGGATTCCTGGAGGATGAGAGGTGTGGGCAGAAATCAATTGAATTCATTTTGTTTTAAAAGTTTGCACTGGAAAATGCCAACTTTGGGTTCCTGCCAGCATGCAGGAGAGTTCATCAAATCCTTGTCTCGCTGGCTTTACTCAGCATGGCAGTTTGTAAGGTGTTTGGCTGAAAACAGTATCACTGCTGTTTGCTCCGCTGTCTGAAGGGGCCCGGTCCAGCGTCATCACCAGCAACACCAAGAGATGGAGGCAGTGCAGAGAAATTTGCGTTTGCTGCACAATTTCCTCCAGTGTTTACCTGGAAGTCATCACTACTTCCGACTCGTTTCCTGAAGCATAGAAAGTTTGGTTGGTAATAGGTGACTAAGGAAACCCTGAGAGCTTCCTAGTGGCCACAGCCAGGCCTTGCTCTCCAGAAATACAAGCAACAGATGGGCGTGTGATATGTTAGCTCAATTGCTGCTGATTTGTATTTATTATACCTCGGAGTAAGAAACGGGCTCTGCAGGGGCCTCTAGAGGTGGCCTGCCCTAAATGATGGTGATTTACTATGGCTTCTTAATAAGGAACAGCAGTGTCTAAGCTCCAAAAGCGGTGTGGAAAGAGGCGAAAACAACACATTATGGCAGACAGATTGCCGCGGGGTTCTGATTTCTGAGGCAAGTTTAAACAGCAGGGTCCGCAGTCCACACACCGTTTCTGACCAGGTTGTTGAATGGCCAGTTGTATAAATGATAAATTAAGAAAGAGTATCCTGTTGTATTGCTAAGCAACAAGTCATCACAGATCTAGTGACTTGAAGCAAAAAAATTACTATGGCCTCGCTCCGGAAGTCAGAAATGTGGAATGGGCATCACGGGGCTAAAACCAAGGTGTCTGCAGGGCTGCGTTGCTTCAGGAATGTCTGTTTCGGGAGCATGTCTCCAGTTCCTAGAAGCTTCCTGCGTGCTCTGACTGGTGGCCCTTGCTCAACAATCCCATCACCCCAAACTCTGCCTCTGACATCGCGTGCCCTCTGACCGTCCTGTCTCACCTTTCCCTTGTGATTGCAGTGGGCCACCAAGGTAATCTCCCCCACTGCAAATCCTTTTGTTGTATCTGCAGAATCCTTTTTGCCATGGATTTAGTTACTTCCTCAACACCCACAAATTAAAGAAGAAAAGTGTTGTTTTGGATCAGTTTGTAGACTTCAGTCCATAGTTGGCTGACTCCAAGATAGGGCAGCATGGCAGAGGAACATCACAGAGAAGAAACAGTCCATGACATGGTAGCAGGAAGCAGAGCACGTCATCAAGGCAGGAGGGATATATATACACCCTCTCAGGCCACGCCCACAGTGACCCACCCCCACCCATCAGGTTTCACCCCCAAACATCACACCCAGGTATAAACCCCTCAGTGGACTAATCCAATACCACACACCCATGATCCGGTCACCTCCCAAAAGCCCCACCTATAAGCGCATGAGACTTTGGGGGAGATCGAGACATAAACCATAACATCATCTAATGTCGCAGGCTCACAGGTTCCAGTGGAAAGCACTCAGACATCTTTGGGGGACCATCATTTTGCCTTCCACACCTCTTAAGGGAATTGCTGCTTTCCCCTCCAGTGATGCAGTTGTTCCAAATTCCTTCTGCCACAGCGAGACAAAATAGCAGGGAAGATATGGTCCCTCTGAGACATGAAATCCCACTTTCCATTGTCAAATGCAATTTCTGTTACTCAGGCAATGGCCGTTAAGGACCATAGACATGACGGTACCTCCTGGTTGAACAGGCGGCCTCTCAGCACAGCTCTGTGTTAGGGACAGTAATGGTTTAGGGGCTGGGGAAGGAGGCGGGGAGTGTAGAAGGGGAAAATGGCCTCAGGATGAAATTCTCTGCCAAATGGCTCCTGAGTTATCTGGAAAACTCTACTAGGGAGATGCAAACCAGCCTTGAAAGCAACACCCCTGTCCTTAACTGCCCTGCACTGCTGGGAAAGCAGAGAGGGGATGTGCAGGGAGGGAGAAGACAGTAAAATCTAAGGGGTAGGAGTGTCAGGATACACAGCGCAGGGCTCCGGTCTCCATACTGCCTGGCTTGGATTTCTTCATCTTTCGGAGCCCCATTACCCTCATCTGTAAAATAAAAACACAGGCCCAGGATCCCTATCTGAAATTCTTTGGTGCAGAAGTGTTACGTACTGTGAATGGTTCCAGATTTTGGAATGTTTGTATATTCCAAACATAACAAAATATCTCAGGGAAGGGACCCTAGTTAAAACGTGAAATTAATTTATGTTTCATATGCGTCTTTTACACATAACCCGAGGGCAATTTTTTTATAATATTTTAGGTTACTTATTTTTTACTCCAACCAGTCACATGAGGTCAAGTGTGGAACTTTCCATTGTAATGTGTTGGTGCTCAAAAAGTTTCAGATTCTGGATTTCAGATTTTCAGATTCGATCTGGGTGACCTGTGATGTCTATGTCTTAGGGCTGATGTAAAGCTCAGACACAATGTATGTGAAGCTCGTAGTATGCTGGCTGGCTCATGGCAGGTGCTCAAAAACACTAAATGCCTTTAATGTAGTAGTAGTGCTTGTTGTTGTTGTTGTTATAAAGTGGAAGTGGAAATTGGAGTGAATAAGTCTACCAGGAAATGCTTAACTGGTTGTGTTTTATTACATCATTACCACCACTAGGTATCTGACCAAAGCAGGAGAAAATTTGAGGGTGAGAATGAAGAAAAATTATTCTCATTCATTCTCTCTCTCTCTCTCTCTCTCTCTCTCCCCGCTTTCTCTTTCTTTCTCCCCCTCTCCTCCTCTCTTCTTATTCCTCCTCTCTCTCCCCCGCCCTCCCTCCCTTTCCCATTCTTTTGCCCTCCCTCTTCAGCCTTGAAGATGTTAAACTTCGTCCAGTGAGAACCCATTTAGTTTTCAGATTTGTGCTGAGTTACTCTAATTTGATTTCTTTCTTGAAGATATTGTCTTGAAGATGCCCATCCCCCCTCTAGAGTTCAGATTAGTTGATACAATTATACAGATAGAGCTTAAATTATTGCTGACAAAGGGATGGGAGATCATGGTTTCAGATCTACAGCCACATAGGCCTCTATTAGCTCATCCCAGTGTGATCCATTTCCCTATCCAGTTACTGG
>PVJO010008726.1:0-73546 GCA_004026905.1 Hystrix cristata | reverse complement strand
GAGGAGGACAGTGCTGAAGAGAGAGGTGTTTCAGCCACACCACATACACCACCAGCCTCTGCAGCGGAAAGCACATCGCCAGTGCTTGAAGCATCCACTTGGAAGAAGCAGGCATCTCACGACTTTCTGGAGACCAGGTTTAAAATCCAACAGCTTTTGGAGCCTCAGCAGTACATGGCATGTCTGCCCCACCACATTGTGGTGAAAATTTTCCGGTTACTTCCCACCAGGAGTTTAGTGGCTCTTAAATGTACCTGCTGCTATTTCAAGTTTATCATTGAATACTACAACATCAGGCCAGCAGATTCGCGTTGGGTTCGCGACCCACGCTATAGAGAGGATCCCTGCAAGCAGTGCAAGAAGAAATATGTGAAAGGGGATGTGTCCCTGTGCCGCTGGCACCCCAAGCCCTATTGCCAAGCACTGCCCTACGGGCCTGGATACTGGATGTGCTGCCACCGATCTCAGAAGGGCTTTCCTGGCTGTAAGCTGGGGCTGCATGACAATCACTGGGTCCCTGCCTGCCACAGCTTTAACCGAGCAGTACACAAGAAAGCAAGAGGGAGTGAGACTGAAGAGGAATACTAAAGGCCGGGGAGAGGCAACAAGAAGACAGAACACCTAGATGAATGGTGAGTATCGCCTCGTAGTCACCATGGTAGCAGCACCCTCACCTATTCCATCAGGACTGCCATTGCTCAGGCATGTTTCAAACTCTTCATTTACCAGCTGTCCAAGAAGACTGGTCTCATGATTTTATAGGGATGCCTTACACTTGATCCAAGATGTAAACGATGCCTGTTTTTCTCAAAGCATAAAGACTTGCCACCATCAAGGACATTCAGAGGAGTTCACTCCAGACTCTTCTGCCAGTCCCCAAACAGGGCTTCCAGGATTGTTTCTACCACTGGCACCATATTTGAAATAAGTAAAGAGTGCTCTATGACAAGAATACCAAGACCCCTGGATGAAAAGTATGCCTAAAACCGAGAAGTCAGGCACCTTGCTTTAGACCTTGTATGCTTGGTCCGTGAGATTGGTATTTGTGGGTGGAGATAGAGTTCATGCCCTGTGGTGTTTACAGTGTATATAATGGTTGTGTTTTCATAGGGCTGGCTGTGAAAGTGCACACTAAACCTGAGCACCTTTACTTTTGGATGAGTGCTTTGGCCCATCTGTATATAACACAATTAAAATCCAGTTGTATATGATGGACAACATGAGGACAACATAGACATCACAATGCATCTAGGACAGTGTTGTGGCTATAATTGTGTTTGTTTCAGAATTTGTACATCTTGTATAAAATATGAATGTTTCCAGATGAACTATGAATGTTTTTGGTATAATATATGGATGTTTCTGAGCAGAAGCTAAATAGGTAAGAGGTTAACCTGTTCAAAGGATACCAAATAATGGCTTAACTGGACAACCCTAAAAGTAGCATAGAGAATCATCCTTCATTATATTTTAGTGATCCACAAAGAACGAGAGAATATTATATAGTCAGATTATAATGTCTATTTCATCTTTTCTGTCCAGTTACAGATTTTTTTTCAAACTTCAATAAAAACATGTTAAATGGGACCTGAGTTTTGGAACGTTTTCTTTTTTGGATTTAATATTGAAGTTTTTTTGAGTTGTCTGGGGAAGAAGATAAAATGTTTTTCTACCATTATAAACCTAAATTTCTGTAACCTTTTAATATTTGAGTCTGTTTCTCCTCACTTCCCACCATAATTACTCTTGGGTGAGGTAGTATCTTATCCTTACAAGCTGTCCAGGCATAATCAATCATTTTGAAGTTATTAAAGTTTGCTTCACAGTTGTGGTCATGTCGTGCTTGATGGGGCCGAGCCCCAAGAAGCTGTCCTGGACCAAAAACTGGCTTGAAACCAAGTGCCCACCCAGAAACCTTGTGAGCAGGGTGAGCTGCAGGCTGTGCAGAGGGGGTGGTAGACCTTCTAGTAGACAGGATGGAGCAGGGTCGTAATGGTCCCAAAGGAAGATTAAAGCTGGCAGGACTGCCAGACGAGGCAGGGCAGGACCAGATGAAGGTAGAGCCGGATTTACCTGAGGGTGAGGCAGGGGGTAGTGTGGAGTGGGTGGAGTGGTGCGCACCTATAATCCCAGCTGTTTGGTGGGTGAGGCAGGAGGATAACAAGTTTGAGGCCAGTCTGAGCAATTTAGTGAGACCCTCTCTCAAAATTAAAAAGTGGTTTGGGGGGAGCTATATCTAGCTCAGTGATAAAGTGCTTGCTTAGCATGTCCAAGGCCCTGGGTTTGTCCCCAGCACTGCACAGAGTGGGACAATAAAGCTGAGAACAGTGTCTGTCTCAATGCCTAATAGGTCGTCCTGAAACATGCACACTCTGCTCAGCTGGCCTGCCAGCTGGTGGAACTTTTCTACCACAGGACCAAGAGGAACCTGAGAACAGCTTGCTTTGCCCTTGAGAGCCACGGTTTTCCTTGTGACCCCAGGTGAAGTATGTGGGAAATGCTCCTAAACCTAGTGGCCTCTGCACTCAAGTGAACAGTGCTGGTCTTTTCTTCCCCTGTAGTTTGCTCTAAATTGGCAATTTCAGTAGTGCCTAGTAAGTCTTTTGTGATTCTTACCATTTGGGATTAAAGGAGATTGTACACATAAAGGACATGTGATATGCCCAGTGAATGGCAGTGACCAGTGTTGCTGTCCGTGAGTCTCCATGTGCTGTGTGGATGCACAGGCTAACGACGCCCATCAGTTTTCCCAAGTCAGCACTCCTGATTTGGTTATCACTGTGTGTGCCGCCCTCTGAAGAGCAGAGGGCTAGTAAGAATATCCCAGCCTCTCTTGGCATGCAGTATTTGGAGCTCTCAGAAATTGCTTACCTGTTTTGAACTGTGGCAGAACTTGGTTCCCATGCTGTCTGCATGAATGACAGAAGCTTTTAATGGGTGGCATCAGAGGTCATCCACTCGCTGGTCTCCAGTTGTGTTTGTTTTTTCAGGCAGGTTGTCACTATATAGTTTAGGCTGGTCTTGAACTCCCATCATTCCTTCCGCCTCAGCCTCCTGAATGTTGGGGCTGTAAGTGTGCATGACAGTGCCTGACTCCTCAGGTCTGTATCTCTAGGCAAATGTAACTGACTCCCTACTTCTTTTGGAGCCCCCTAGTGCCAAGCTAGTAAAAACAACCTTTTATTTCCTGCTACCATAGATTTGAAAGAACAGGAAACTGAGGTGCAAAGGTCCTGGCCTCTGCCTACTCACACCAAAGAAAGAAAACCCCCTTTCAGCATCTATTTATTTGAAGGCTAAAAGACCTTACTCAGCATTTTCCCTCCCACCCTTTGCTTGATCATTTGAAAGAAAAACCAGAACCAGAGAAACCGGCAGTCAACTTCCCTTTCCATCTCTGCCCAGTAGATAAGACTAAGGACAAGCTGGGTGTGGGGGTGCACAGCTGTAATCCCAGCAATTGGGAGGCTGAGGCAGGAGGAGCACCCCAAGTTTGAGGCCAGTTTGGGCTACACAGTGAGTTCAAGGCCAGCCTGAACTACACAGCAAAGACCCTGCCTCAACCAAAAAGATTGAAGACAAAAGGAAGGAGTGCCCTGGAAAGGGATTACTGGCTGAGTTAGAATTAAATAGTTAAATGTGCTTTTTCAGGCCCTGTCAGGATGGCTGGGGTCACCTCCTGTGGAAAGCCAGTCCCAGTTCTCCACTCAGCATGTCAAGCCCTGTGTCTTCCAGCACCCTGTGCACATTTAGGGACTTCCCACTACCCACAGTGTATCGCTGCAGGAGCAGCTCTCTGCCCACAGTACCCTCCACACGAGAGCCGCTAGCTCCTGCCGCCCTCTAGGCCTCACTTGGTACAAGTGCCATACAGTGTTTGCATCCCTTACCAGCGACCATCTTAACGGGGAGGGTGCTGGCCAAAGCCGTCTGGACTGCCCGGAGCCACATCACAGTCCAGGGGGAAAACCTGAGATTGGGGACGGGGATTCTGGAGGATCATTTCCTCTGACCATGGCTGGTCACATGACAAGAATCTTGTCTAGGGAAGTCAATTCTTTCATCTGACAGTGCCTCCCATGTAGTTCAAGCTGGCCTCCAAGACACAGTTATCCTGCCTCAGCCTCCTGAGTGCTGGGATTATAGTCACCCACCTCCATGCCCAGCTGGGAACTTCCTTTAGAAGCCACAAGGCAAGAAGGATGTTATGTAACTTGCGCATTTGGTATAATTGAGGCTCACCCGGCAGCAGGAATGGTTATGGCATTACCTAGGGCAGTGATGGTGAACCTTTTAAAGAGGGCCCAATTTGCAACCCCAAACCCACTTACCACCAAGTGTCAACACTGCAATTACTCCTGAATACTGACGTTTTAATTTAGGAAAAAAAAACTCCTACATTAACATCTTTTGTCTTAAAAACCTAGTAACATGCATGCCATAGGTTCACCATTGCCCTAGGGGTGACCTTCCTGGGCTTTGTCCAGTCACCACCTATAACCTGTCAGCGCCTCCCTGCCAACCTTTCTGGACTGACTCTGGATAGCTGTTCTGAGTGCACTGCCAGGCATTTGGCATGGCTCCAATTGTTGACAATGCTCCTTTACTTGGCAGGTTGGCTGTTTGTCTTCCTTCATCCACACCCAGCTTCACTAACATCATACAGTGTAAACCAAATCTTTCTCTATGGTCTCTGGTATACAGACCACACCAGTAGGAAGAGTCAGTATTACCTGGCTGTATGTCATGTTGTGTTTAAATATGTCCTTTTACCAGGTGTTGTCAGGGACTTTTGGAATCTGATAGTTTTAGCTGTTTTTCCTTTGGGTTCAAATAAGCTAGTGTTATAATCTCTTATGAGTTGGTGAAAATACCTGTGTGTGCAATGTGCAGTCCCTTCTAGTGACAGACATACCATTTTTAAATTTGTGGCTATAGCTGGTATTTACATAAACTCATGGGAAGAGTAAATATTGTGGTCATGCATCCTTGGATGATGTCCACTGTAATTGTACCAAACTGGTTTAAGCATTACCACAGTGAGGCAGCACATCCATCCTAGGTGGTTGGTCTGGCTTTGTGGTGTTTGAAGAGAGCAGAGCCACTAGAGTTGAGAGCTGGCAAGGGACAAAACGCTGGAATGGGAGTCTCCTAGGCTACAACAACCTTTAAGAGATGATGCTCCTCCATCTAAAAAGCAAAATGAAACCTCCCTCCCTGTCCCCCTGAAACCTTTCATCCACTCTCTAATTAGTACAGAATAGGCCTCAGAACAAATTCATTTTGGGACCCTCTATCTCAAATTACTTTTAATTAAACTGGGTTTATTAAGTGAAAAATGAGAAGACAATGTTTTTGTTTTTTGAATGATAAAACAGTAGGATTAGGTTACCAAATTAGCATTGGGGAAAATGGAATATAGCTGAAATTCAACATCCAGTGTCTACTATCACCGAGCAGCAGACAGACATATACAGTGCAGTGGCACGTGGCAAAGCGGCCACGTGCAATGGACCACGCAGGCTGCATGCTGAGCAGGGTACAGACACCTAGACTTGGGAACTGCAGGCTCCGCCTCCCCATTAATAGTGGCAGAATCAGCTCCTCTGTTCACCATACCCCCCGCCCCACTATATCAGGAAATAAAAAAGTTGATTATCAGCTGATAGTGAAGTTTTGATGTCTAAGAAGAGTACAAAGAGGTTGATAAAGTTCCTAAAGTAACAAAATCAGATCCCAGACAATCAGTGAAATGGAAAGGTTGTCTTTAACTGTTCCTGCCCCTTATCCGTTGCAAAATTAGATAGCCTGTTTGCATAACAGTGCAGGTTGGTAGGGACAGAGCTGCTGGCCTTCCTCATCCATCCTCCCCACGCAGCCTGCATTTCTGCAGGCATTGTGATCCTCCACAGATTCTTCCACTGCACCCCTTATTCTCCTCCTAAGCAGAGATGGTGGCTTGGCTGCCCCAGCCCCTGAGCTGAGACCTCTCACATGACCTTTTCCTTTCCCATGGCCTGTAGTCTTGGCTTCAGGCCCCATAGTGTCGGTCCTCTAAGCAGGGTCCACATGGGAAATTACGAGCAAATTCAAGGAGGGCTTATTCTAAGGGTGTAGGTACAGGGATAAGCCATCCCCAGTACCAAAATAGAGAACCCTTCTACGACTCATCCCCACCAACTCGGTCCCTCACCACCTCCTACTTCTCAGGTTTAAGAGCTCTTCTAACTGGAAGACAAAGTTCAGGACTTGCCTCTTAAATCAGCCTGTGGCAGCTGGACCTCCACCCGCTTCCCCATGATTCCAAGGTGCAGGCAGGATGAAGAATCACTGTACATGATAAAGAAGAAGGTTAAAAGAAAAGTAAGATGAAAGGGGGGAAAAAATGGTAAAGTGTAGTTACACTTATTGCAAATAGGTAGGGGTGGGTGAATGGAAGGGAGGGGAGGGGAAGGGGGAAGAGGGGGGAAAACCAAGACGTATCATGTACAGGTACAAAATAACCATGTTGATTATGATCATTATGTATGCAATGTACCAATACATGTTCTTGGTAAAAAATAATAAAAAAATTAAAAAAAAAAAAAAAAAGAATCACTGTACATGCAACACAACTATGGGGCAAGCGCAGTAGTGGGGCTGAGCTTCCTAGGTCCTGGATGGAGGAGGATGGTCCCTGGGGCAGGAAGAAGCCAGGGATGGAACACCCTATCAAAAATCATAGAGCCTGTTTGACGCAGCCCCCCCCCACCCTCTGGCACTGAGCAGGATGAAGGGGAGGAAATCCAAGCCTCATGGGAAATGTCCAGCAAGTGCAGTCACTACTTTATGTCAAAATAGGCCTTTCTCCAGCTCTTTTTCAGCTCCCCAAGGGGAACCGCAAACTTTCCTTCTGGTTTCCTAATCTCTGATGCTCCCCCGAGAAGCCCTAAATGCCTGCAGCAGTGCTGCCTGCCCCCAGATAGAAGCTGTGTGGTCTGAGGAGGGCTCTAGGCGCAGGAACTGTCAAACTCTGTGAACATCTAGTCCAGCGTAAAATGTGCTGTAAAAAAACACACAGCAGCTGGGGGTGGTGGCGCACGCCTGTAGTCTTCTCACTCTGGGAGGCTGAGGCAGGAAGATCACAAGTTCAAGTTCAGCAGAACAACTTAGTGATTCAACAAGATCCAGTCTCAAAAAAAAAGCCAGGACATCTGGAGATGTAGCTTAGGGCAAAGGCCCTGCATTCAATCTCTTGTATCTGTGTACATAAAAAAAATCCTGCTAGAAAGGGTAGAAAAGTGCTTTGCTAAAAACCCAAGTGTCTTCTGAAGTCATACAGTAAGTGCTACAACATCACACTCAAGTGAGGAAAGGAACAGTGACTTGAATCTGGAGATGAGGCTACAGCTACAGGACCTTTGCTGCCCAGAAGACTTTTCTCTCAGCTGGTGCTCGCCCAACATCACCTGCCTAGCACTCTCAAATACCTCCTGGTATTTAAAGGGGGCTGCTCAAAGTTGCCATCAAATTTCCCCTCTGACCCTCAGAATATCCCTCTCCTTCCTACAAAACACAACAAAGTCACTGATATGGCTCTTGTTACTATTTTACCATCTTTTCTTTGAGAAAATTCTGTCCCACTGGTTTCTGGTATGTAGCCCGAAGCAGATTGTGAACCCCTTTTCTAAGGTACCTTCCCACCAGATTCCTCAGTTGAGGGCAGGGGGTTCCTCATTGACTGTCATGACTGGATCAAGAGCCCAGGTTCACATTTCCTCACTTTCCTGACCCTCCCTCCTCCTCATCTGCTTCAGCTGGATCCCTCCATTAGCCATGATGGAGCTCCGGAGCCAGGAAGCTCCCTTTGTACACTAGATGGAAGCATGCTTGTAACTTAACTACGGAGGCTGAAGCCATGCCATCTGAGATTTTCTTTTCCATTTCCCTCAGGTTACTCGCAGACCTTCTCTGTGTAAAGGGATAGAGTGACAGCGCAACAGCTGTTCAGTATTTCTTGCTGGGCCTGGCTGCTCAACAGTAATCACTTACTCCTTCCACCTGCAGGCAGCCCCTCTTCACATCAACCTTAAATGCACTGTTATCCATCTGGGAAAGATTAGTTAACCTCAAAATGGTGACAGGATGGAGAAAGGATTCACCAAAATCACTTAGTCATTTTTCTCCTTCTGCGGTCTCGGGACATTCCACATGAGCACTAGAGAAGCTCAGGGCTCTGCTACCAGGTCATCGCGCGTGCCGTACCGTGCCACCCAGAGAGGCCAAGTCATTGTGTGTGCCTTATTGGGACACCCAAAGAGACGGAGTCATTGCACATGCCTTATATGTGGCTCCCAAAGAGAGGTTATCTTTGGAGAAAGTATGTAACTGCTAACCAACCAGTTTTTCAGACTGCCAAAGACAGATGATATATAATATAAAAAATACATTAACAAAGCTTGGGGATTTAACTCAAGTGGTAGAGTGCTTCCTAGCAAGTGCAAGGCCCTGAGTTCAATCCCCCGCACCCCCCACCAAAGTACATTAATGGGCATTTTGTTCCTACCTGGTAAAGAATTGTTGTTTTTTTTTTTTAATTCTTTTAAAAAAAAAAAGAAAAAAAGAAACCCGCCAAACCGGGGGACAACCCCAGGGGTGACCAATGCCACCAGAGAGCGCAGGGCCCCAGAGCGGGGGCTCCAGGAGACAGAAACAACCCTAACCCTAACGTCGCCACTCAGCCTCAGGCACCTGGAGAGGCGATCCGGAGCGCTCCAGAAGGCCCAGGCAGCCTAGGCAAAGGCGCACTGATATGCCGTGGGTGGGTCCGGATGGGCGGCGCAGTGGCGGAGCCCTCCCCACAGCCGGGAGGACCTACCCAACACGGCCAAAACCGCTGTGAGGGCGCGCAAGGCGCGTCCACCGCGTCGGAGGACCCCGACGACTCCAGGCCCCTGCCACAAGGCCGAGCGGAGGGCAGTGAGGTCAGGCCAGTTCCACACCCCTGCCCGCCACGCACCAGCACCAGGCGAAGTGGACAAGCAAGGGGTCCACGGACAGAAGAGCGGTCTCACTCGCCATGAACGTCCGTCCCTCGCCTGCTGCAGCTTAGGCCTGGCCCCGGAGAGTGTTCCTTAGGGTTATACCATATCGGTCACACACAAGAATTCTAAAAAATTTATAATTTATATAAAACACTCCAGGGCTAGCTCTCACTCTTGCTGCTCTCAAAGCAGTAGCATAAAGAGTAGAACTGTAGTTTGAAAAAGACATACTGGCCAAGCACCGCTAAAAGATTTATTGCAGTAATACAATAAAAGTTAGAAAACATTTGTATGACTCAAACTATTTTGGAAGTCGCTGAGCAAAGGGAAATTTCTCTAACATGTTCTCTTTAACAGCATGATACTGAATACACTTTGCAAATCATACCTGAGCCCTTACATGAATCCTGTCCCCATGCCCGATGTGACATACTATTCTTCCTCCTTAATTTACAGATGTGCAAAACTTTTGTTAGTTATATTCCATTACAAAAATGTCTTTCATAAGACTAAAGCAGCCTATTTGGTGGCTGTAGGTGTTTATTCATATTACCTTGTTTCAAATCATTTTAAAATGGAAAACATGACAAGTTCTATGGCTTTTCATTTAAAAAAAAAAAAACCAGCTTCAATTTTTTAAAAAGCTGTTTACATATTGTTCTGGCACCTACATGAAAGATTTTATTTATTTATTTATTTATTTATTTGGTGCTGGGGATGGAACTCAGGACCTTGTGCTTGCCAGGCAAGCACTCTAACCACTGAGCTAAATCCCCAGCCCTTCATGAAAGATTTTAATGAGCAGCAAAGAGTAGAAAAAACAGTGGTTGAAATGTATTACTTAAAAATATTTACAGAGTAGATCCAGTGCAAAATAATGAAACCAAACATTTCAGCAGTGTAAGCCAGTATGTTCGTGTTCAAACCCATTTAAAGAGTTTGATCACTTAACCCAACGTAAAGTGCCTCTAGTTGATATTAAGAACAAAATATACCCTATCCCTAAATTCCCTACAGCCTTGTTTTGTTGAATTACTCTAGACATGAATTGATGATCTCTATTCTTCAGCTCCATTTCACATTCGTGGTTTCTAAGTTCATTTGGTGTTTGTTCATTCCACCATTTCTACGCCATGAATTCCAGAACAGGATGGTGAGACGCCAAGCCCAACTATCCAAGCTGAGAGCTTCAGAGAGACTGGCTGTAAAGCGCCCACAACAGGGAAAGCCTGTCCCCTCCTGTAGTGTAAAACCTGGAGGTCCTGGATATGAATAAACTCCCTCCCCCAACTCTACCCAAAACACGACCAAACACCAAATGTACCAAAAGCAAAGGCTATTAGCACCTCAGATTTGGAGGCAAAGTACCAAACATAATAATCACAATGAGAAGTAAAACTAGGGCCCGGCAAACCTCTGGATGACTTATCTGAGGCACTAACATGCTAATCACACCAAGTTATGTTAATAATGCCTGTTAGGAACTTGTCATAGGGTTTCTTTTTATAATTGTTACATAGGATTTTTGCAGTTATTAAAAAACTACATATTTGTACATAATGCCTCTCTCATTATACTTTTAAGATTATCACTAAGAAAATAAGACATGGAAGCTGAAACTGCTCTCCTGTGAGGGGAAAGTCCCCAGCAGAAAGCAGTACCAGCCAGAAGTATCTGCTGTGCCACCTGACCAATGTATAGCCATCAGAGCAAAAGGAGGTGCAAGGAAGCACACAAACAGGTCAGCTTTCCCTAAAAACATCCTCCCACTGAATCCCCCAAGAAATGGGACCCTGTAGAAATGACCAGAGGTCACCTGGCTAAGCAGCTTTGAACCTGTGTCCAGGCAGGCATTAAGCTCACACAAGGGAATGACCTGTATTTTTGTTTTGGTATTTTTTTTTGAGATGAGGTCTTGCTATGTAGCTTCAGCTGCCCCTGAACTCACTATGTAGCCCATGCTGGCCTCAAACTCCAGGTAATCCTCCTGCCTCAGCCTCCCAAGTGCTGGAATTACAGGCATGTGCCACCATGCCTGGCTTTTATGACTTACTTTCACTTGTAGAAAATAAACTGTTCAAAATGGACATAGTGTGAATGGTAGGAATTCAATAAACTAGGTAAGAATGAGTTTAGTTCCCCTCAGAATACAAGAAGATAAACATCTCTGGGACATTAATGCAGCTAGGATTTCTTCCATTCATGGGTGTGTGTCCTACAGATAAACAGACCGCAGCTTCTTTGGTGTGGTGGGGGAAACACAGGAACGCGACAAGCAGCACAAGTGAAGTGAGTTTTAAATTACTTCCCCTCGGAAAACCACCATCTCCCAAACACGACTAAATGCCTTATTCTAAGAACCAAAGAAATCAAACTGAAAAATTGCCTGCTGGTTTTCTACAAAAAAGATGGCAGAAAAACAGTTACTGTCTTCTCAGTCATCAAGAATCACTTCCTTGCAATTCATCCAACCTCTGGAACGTAGTGTCCACATCACAAGGACCGACACTGACCTGGGTCTGGCAGGGCCCAGGAGGTGCCGGAGTCCAGGAGTCTTCCTTAGCGGCTTGCCCGCATGCAGCGCCTTTTCCCACCAGCGCTGGTGTTGGCAGAGCCCCTCACGCCCTGTTCCACTGCCATAAGCACAAACGTCGAAATCACATGCCACCTGACACACAGAACTGCTTGTCTCCCTGCTTAAAATACATGCAGTCCTTTCTGTCCCAAGCACTATCGTTGCTAAACAGCACGGTTGCTGGGGAGCTCTCGCAATACAAAGGTGGCGTGGTTTTGCTCTGCGCCGTCAGCGGTGTCCAGTGTAAGCTTTGAACCAGGAGGTGACCGAGGCTGCGGCCGAGGAGATCATCCCCCCTGCGCTGCTGCTCCCGATGGGTGGGGACACCTGAGTACTCTGGCTCTGAGAGACCTCCACGGGCTGGGAAGGGATGTCACAAAACCGAGGGCTTGGCAGGTTCTCCCAGTCTGTGCCCAAGTCAGTTTCCTCATCGCTTATGTGCTCATCTCCACTCTCATCCGATTCTCCAGCGACTCCAGGATCTACAAATTCTATGGACTCCTCAAGGTCTGCTCGTACTTCAAAGGGTCCCGACCTGTGTGAGAAAATGACGAGCCACTTAAAGAGAAGTGCTGCTTGCGAGCCCAAGACTGGAGGCTGTACTAGTTACTACGCACTGTTGCCTAAGTCTCCACCGCACTCTCAACAGAGTTGAAGTTTTCTTTACCCAAATAACAACTGCCATCCGAGTTAGGAATAAAATCAGAGTATCACACTTTTCCTCGATTCTACCTCTGGTGTTTGTGAGGAAAAGAAAATCCATCCTCTGGCACAGCCCATGCTGGTGGTCCAAAGTATGGCTTCCTGTTTTAAATGAGTGCAACATCCAAGGGGTAAACAACACACCATTCCGATGACACAATCCTGACAAAGAGCTTTCTGCTGTATACTCTGGTGTACTATATAGTGTAACAAATAGTAAATGGTGTACAAAGAAAGCTACAGATGTTTCCTGCTTTACGGAACCTCCTTCCCTTTTTTAAAAAAGAAAACTCTTCAGGCTCAGAACGGAGAAACGATATGGCTTGTATGCAAAGCTTGTTGGGTTACTGTCCACAGCAGTCTCTGGCACCGACTTGAAAACAGCAGTGTGTAACTTTCCACGGGCACATTTGTTGCACAGAATGCGACAACTACATAGGACACACTCATCTGTAACAGTGCATTTTTCAAAACTGTTTTATTCTCCAAAGGGCCCTAATGACATCCTCACAGCCAACTCTAACAGGTCTTTGTCAGGTTCTTCAGCACTATGCTGTGGGCTAAGCCTGCACAGGCCTTTCTGCTTCTTTTCCTTGCTCCCTTTTCAAATGCCCATCAGCTCCTGCTTGGCAGGCAGCCACAAAATCCACTGCCCTCCAGGGATTTCTCTAGAGCCGCTTAAAGGGTGGGTCCAAATCCCTTCCGCAGCCTGTACTTCTGCTGGTACCCCGAAGATAAGCAGGTAAGGCCTCAGTTCAGTGAAGGCTTTCACTGATAATTACTTTGAAGTAAGTAAAACACGAAGATGAAAACACCCTGCACCATATTTTAGTCTTTGGCCCCAAACTCTTTGCAGCCCCTAGAATGATGAACGGCTGGCTAGTAATGGCCTCCAGTGCACCTCACCAGATCCATACCTTCTGGCTCACTCTGTCCAGGGTCAACCAGCCCTCATTCTCCCAAGACAACTTTGCTCCCCACTGGAATACAGCAATCACAGCTCACACGTATGTTCTGAACACAATGTTAGGGGCTTTACGAGTATTAAACCCCAGCGTTTTCTCCTTGATTTCAATGAGCAGTTCCCATTTTCAAAGAGCCCCGCAGAGCAGGAGCTCCCAAGTCTTCTAGGCCTTCACCTGCCCAGAGTCATTATTTTTCACAGGCTAAAGTACAGAAGAACTTGGAGGGGGACTTCACCCCTTCACACTTTCTCTGCCAAACAGACTAACGAGCACTACGGCCAGCACCTTAGCTCCACAGATTCCATTTCCACTCCCTTAAATTTCTCCTTACACTTGATTCTTTTTCTGTCTCCCGTTTTTGTTTACTTGGTGAGCAGGTGTGCTCCAAAGTCATCTTTTCTTATTACTTTCCTACTTGATCTATCCCCACCCACCTGATCTCTTGGTCTGAAGTTACTGCCTCAGACTCATCTCAGGTAACTGAGCCAGAAGCCAGTCTCAAAGCACAGCCAGCTGGGACTCTTCCCTCCCCCTCACGCTCTGGGTCTGGTGTCAGCAGGGGTAACTGATGTCACCACACAAGCCTCCTTTCCACCTTCAGTGTGTCACTCAGCTCAGGCCCTTACAGACATCTACCAGCCTCATTTCAGAGGGCCACCTCTTTCTCCATGTGTACTCACAATTTACGTGCCTTAGCAGGTTCCCTCCATCCCTGACTCAAGGCTGCCCTGTCTGTTCTGTTTAGCTTTGCCACAGCACTCACTGCCAGGTTAAGGCTCCCAAATGGCTCAGCCCACCTCCTGTTCCTCTGCGATGCCATCTCTTCTGCTTCTGGGGTTCTCACAGCAGGGTGTGTCACTTTCCCCAGACCCCCTCTTTAAGGGTTCCCCAGGACACGGGCAGGAATGACACGGGGAAGAAGTGTCCTTTTCTTCCTTCAGGCAGAGGTCCAGCAGGCTGCCTCCCTCAACCCTGGTTCTCTGCTTGAATTCCCATAGGGCAGACTCCACTTGGCATGGAGCGGGTGCTCAATTAAGTGCTCAGAATGAAAAATGAACAAATGGAAGATTCCTGAAGTAGCCAGGGTGGAATGATTTTGGTTCCAAGTAGCCACAGGAGCAGAAAGGGAGACCTTCTAGAAGCCATTGGGTTGTTCTCCACCCAATGCCTCACCCCCATCACGTGAAGACTGAGAGCTGTATTGCACCTCCTACGTGGCATACTGAGCTAGACACACAGCACACAGAACTAAGTAGCAAGAGGACTGATTCTTTTTTCCCTTAATGTCTTGGAAAAGCAAAATGATACTCATTTCTCTAATCTGTAGTTTAGTTCAATAAATGACTTCTTTTTAGTCAAGACCCTAGAGCCAGAATACTAATTTTCTCATGATGCTACATGGAGTTACTCTACCAAGGCAAAAAAAAAAAAAAAAAAAGGTTTCAGCTTTGTAAAACCTTCTTCTGCAAAATATCTCACTTGCAAATGATGTGACAGTGCAGATACCATCAAGGTAAACACCAGATCGGACAAGAACTCCCAGCAGACACTCCATCCAGGGAAACCGCGACTGAAGTCATCTGTACAGCTGGAGTGTCTCCCACAAGCTGCTTGTTGGTCACAAAGGGGGAAACATACATGAGCTGCGCAGCAGGGCACTGGAAAGCAATGTGACTGGGGACCAAGACCTCCAGGGATGGGAACTCGGGATACGTGCCTCACCAAAAGGCTGCAACATTCCTGTCTGGAGGGCACAGCCTGAATCTAGTCCTAGCAAACACCAGGAAAACCCCAAAGGAAAGTTCTGTTGGCGGGGTGGGGTTTACAAAAATGTTAATACTGGAAAAGGCAGTAGGCTGTGAAAATGTTCCAGATTTAAAAGAGGTTAAAAAAACCTATATAACAAATGTGTAAAAAAAAAAAATGCACGTGTAATACCTGACTCTAGATTGGATCCTTTACTAGAGAGGAAAAACATCATGCAGGAAATGATCTGGACCACTGGCAAATGTGCACACAGACAGCAAATGAGAGCATTGCATCCACGTTAAATTTGCTGAGGGTGATTACTGTGACGGAGCATAAAATATCTTTACTTTAGGTAACGCATGCCAAAGTACTTAGGCGTCAAGAGCCTGATGTACACAACTTACAGAGTTCTGGAAAAAAGATCTGTGTATATGTGTATGTATGCACATTTATAGAGAGAGGACAGGGAAGGAGAGGGAGATTACAAATGATGAGCAAATGAGATACATCATTAACAACAGTTGACTCTGGTTACAGGCGGTATATGGATCTTTGTACCATTTTTATTTTTTGTGATTTTTCTCTAAATTTGAATTTATTCAAAGAAAAGAAGTTTATGTTGGATTTGAAATGGGATGCTCAGTTCTGCTGGTGTGACTGGAAACAGGAAGTCAGTCCCACCCAGGTTCCTTCACAACCTTCTCTGTGCCTTCCGACTGAGAACTGGAAAGGGACGTTCAGAGCTCTACTTTCTGACCTCTGGCCCACACACCGAGAACTCACATGTGACCAAAAGCCTGGCTATGTGTGTACCTGCGTGAAGCTGAGCCTTCAAAATCAACCAAAAGGTAATCCTCAGGCTAACCAAAACAGGAAACTTTTTTTTGAGACAGGGTCTTGCTAAGTGGTTCAGGCTGGCCTTGAACTCACAGTGACCCTCCTGCTTCAGTCGCCCAGGTGCTGGGATTATACATGTGCGCCCCCACGCCTGGCGGTGAGAAGAAACTTCACTCCAGCCAAAGAAATTCACCTCCCGAATAAGACAGTATGTTTTCCCAACTATCGCCCATGCTGGATATCATCCATCCTTTCCATGTTTTTCTAACTGCTTGTTGAAAAATGGAAACCTGATTCAAACTGCATTTCCTTATTCTTTTTTGGCGGGGGTTGGGGGGGTGCTGGGGATCAAACTCAGGGCCTTGCACTTGCTAGGCGAGTGCTCTACCACTGAGCTAAATCCCCAACCCTGCATTTCCTTATTCTTGATTGAAGATGACAGTTTTCATCTCTTTTGTGTTTACATTTGAATCTTGTCTATGTTTCTATTGTCCATCTTTCCTTTATTGATTTGGAAGATTTAAGTAGCCTAGGTTTTAATCTTTCGTCTATTATACATGTTGTGAAATCTATTTTACTCTGTTAAAGATGAGGTAACTTTTACTAGAAACATTTAGGTGTTTGTTTTTTGTGGTACTGACGATCGAACCCAGAGCCTTCAAACCGAGTTACATCCCAGCCCTTTTTCTATTTTCTGTTTTGCAATGGGGGTCTCACAGTCACTGCATTACCCAGCCTGAGTTTCAATTTGTGATCCTTCTGCCTTAGCTTCCCAGAGTACTGGGATTGCAGGCATGCGCTACCACACCCAGCTGATACATTTAGTTTCTACTGTAAAATGTGTAATTCCTCTCCCTTATGGTTTTTGGGTTTTATGGCTTACTTGGAATTCTTTCTCCATCCTATGATTATAGAACACTGTCCTTTTAAACTTTTTTTAAAAATAAGATCTTTTATATCATCTGGAATTTAATTCGTATATGAAATGTGGTAAATCCAACTTTTTCTCCCCTTGAATGCCAACTGACTCAACACTATTGAGTGATGATCAGTTGACTCAATAACATGCCACCCCTATTATATACAGTACACAGGTCTGCTTCAGGACTCTTTGTTCTTTTAATTGCTCTAGCTATTTGCATTTAACAGCACCTTGTTTTAATCAACTTTATAATATGTGTTGAAAGAGGCCAAGCCAGCCCTCATTATTCATTTTCAAAATTTCCTTCAGACTATGCTGAGCTTTAGGATCAGCGTGTCAAAGCTCTGTGAATGTCTTTTGGAATTCTTATCAGTGTTCCTCTTGGGGAAAAATTGCATTTTTGTAATTTTGAGCCTTCTAACCTAGAAAATCATAAGCAATTTTATTGCCTGAGGCCTTCTTTCATCTAGTCTCTGCTAGGGATTTAGCTCAGTGGTTAGAGTGCTTGCCTTGCAAGCACAAGGCCCTGAATTCAATCCCTAGCACTTAAATACATACACAAATACTAATATCAAATAATAAAGTAATGATATAAACTTTATTCATCTAGTCCCACTTCCCATAGTAGGGGAATGCCTAGCAGGCATTCTAAAATACACGTTGAATAAAAAATTCCATCATTTTCTTTAAAGATATTCCTCAACTTACACTCCAATAAACCCATCAGTTGAAAATATAGAGTCAAAAGTGCAATTAACCCAGGCCCCGAGTTCAATCCCCAGCACTAAAATAAGAAAAAATATATATATAAAATTAATACACTGAACCCAACCACAGCTTAGCCTACCTTAAATGCATCTAACAACAGCCTAGTTTTGAGTTCTCATTTGGAAGTGTGAAGCCCCATCTCTGCAAAAATGTGTGCACACAGTGCTGAGAGCAAGCACTAAAGGGGACTTGCATGGTACCAAAGATGAGCCCCATCTATCTCATGCTTTTGTAGGCGGAGACTAAAAAGATCCACAGACCAGATCACAGACTTGGTTCTTTGCTATTACTGTTTTCTGTTTTTAAGCCGACAGATTTCAAGCCAGTTCACTGCATAATAATCTAATACATTTAAGTCCAACAAAGGGCAACTAGACTGACTCAGTGATAAAAGGAAACTTACTAAGAATTATTATAGTGAGCAAGGACCACGCAGGCTCAAAAGAAAAACACGTAAGATGCAGGGCAGACACTAGGCAGGCCAGAGAAGAAACAGATGTGGACTCAAGGCAGTGAAAAATTGCCTTCGGTCTTCAGGGAATGTACAAGCTGGCGCCACTCCAGAAACATGTGGGTTCTTCCACTGCATTTTAGGTATTGAGTATGTCTGATACTTTCTCTAAGAAATTATTATAGAAGAACCACAAAAGTTCAAATACAATTAGCTATTATTTCTTTCAGTGAAAGACCGCACAATTTTTGTCCTTCCTGGAGAAGTTGAGTCTGGGGCATAAGTCGTCTGCCAGCAAACACAACCACTCCACTGAGCAGCAATCATGAAAACACAACCCTTCTTACCTGCCCAGGTGTTCTGAGCTGGAGCTGACTAGGTACATGAGATTCCTGAGGGTGTGCAGTGGTTGTAACTGATCCAAATTTACATGCTAGAAAAAGCAAAGCGTTGATTAACAATTTCAGCTATGTAACAAATTAGAAAATGGTTCAAAACACATTTTTATCCATACCTGAGAAAAACAAAGGTAAAGGATATTTGTGTTCAGTTTCTTTACTGCTCGAGTAAACTTTTGTTTGCTGAGATTTTCTCCACAAAATTCACTGTAAAACAAAACAAAGTTTAAAAGCGGTATTTTTCTTCAGAAAATTCTCTCTTAAAAAGTTCATTTGAAGAGTATGCCTTATACTACAGTTCATATACATACAATCTTCCTTGCATCTCTGCCTCCCTAGTAAACTGCCCCTCACAGACACTAAGAACAGACCGTCACCCCAATGGAGAGCAATTTCACTGCACCTACACAAACGACAAATGCACTTATCCTCTGACCAAGCAATTACACTTCAGGAATTTATACTACACAAATATTTAAACACAAAGGAAACGACAATGGACAAGATTATTCCTGGAAGCATCTGAGGGGGCTGGTAAGATCCTCTGGCTGCCCACTGTGTGCAGAACCACAGCTGACGGCACACACTCCCCCTCTGCTGCTCTGCCCAGGGCCCACGCTCCCAGGGCTTTGCACTTCCCGGTCTGTCCACCTGCAGCCTCTTTCCTCAGGGCTTCCGAGGCTCCCTTCCCTCCTCCAGGACCACACTCTTGCCCACTCTCAGGCAGCAAGGCCTTCCCTGCAGCCAGGAGCCCGCACCCCATCACAGTGTCCTCTACAGCACCTATCACCACGTGACACACACACTGGGTGCCATTTGTGTCTCCCACAGAACGCAAGCTCTCAGAAGGCAGGGGTTAAGCTTTTGTCACCAATGTACCCCAGTACTGGAACAGTGTCTTGCACAAAAAGCAAAGTGCAAAACACTTTAGGAACCTTCCATTTGTGTTTACGGGAAGTGGGTAATAAGGGGTTTGTTTGCTTGAAATGCACAGAGGGTGAAAGGAGGGTCTTAACAGGAACTGAGGGGACCCTGTCTCTGTATCTTTTATCACTTATCCATCCAATTATTTAAATACAGGATGACCAAAAAGTGCCTATTTTTTTCATTAGTTTTTATAAGATAACAGAGAAAATACAACAACAACAATTTCATCAAATATATTCCACAATTTTTCTGTGTACGGTATATCTTAAAACATTCAATACACAACAGTTACAATCTGGACAGTAGTATCTAGTCTCTTTCCAAATTCTTTTTGCATTACTGTCTTTCTTTGAACAACACATTTGATGGATGCCCTGGCTGGTGTTTCACTATCCCATATTTTTCAATTATTTGGTCTATTAGATCTAATCTAAACTATAAATGACTTTCTGAACCCTTTCTGTTGAATAAATAATACGTTCCATAATGTTTGGTCCAGAAGGTGCATACTCACTTTCTGATTTCAGGAAAGCTAATTAGATACTGGTCAACTCTGTCAATACCACCTAAATCACTGATCTCTTTTGGAATTTTTTAGTTTCATTTCTTCTTTCAAGTTCTATTATTTCTGTATTACGAATAGTTGACAAAAGGAAATGTCTTCCTATTCCATAACAAACTTTTCCTCTCTGATAAGCTAACATTTTCCCCTTTTTCAGTTTTCTTCTTTTGCAGCTCTTTTGGTACTTCCTTCTTATTCAGTCTCAGTGTCCCAACTTTTCCATTTTGTATTGTAAAAGAGTATCAGTATCGCTGAGTTCTGGAGATGTATAAAAATTCTATCTAATTTAATGTACTTACAGTAAGAATTTTTATAGATTGGCGCACAAAAATTAGATTATTTTTCAAAAACACAAATTAGTAAATAAAAACTAGAACTAAAAACAAACATCAAAGGCAAATACAACATTCTAAATAAAAGAGTATACAAATAAAAGTCAATATAAAACAAACAGACATACAAGTGTATCTCTCGCGAACAATAACTGGCTTGTTGAAATGACACCCGCCCGAGCAACACTCAGGATAGTCAGTACATAAACAAACATGCTGCTCAAGTGATGCTCAGGGTAAACTGTAAGTGGTTAAAAACATAATTCTTCTCAGTACTGAGATTGAACCCAAGTAGCACTAAGTGCCATCCCCAGTCCTTTTTATTTTGAGACAGAGTTTCTCTAAGTTGCCCAGGTTGACCTCAAACTTGCCACCCTCCTGCCTCAGCTTCCTAAGAAGCCACCACACGTGGCTATTTTTTTTTAATTTAAAGCCATGAGGTTTTTATAAAACAACAAAAATATAATAAACTTCAACTGTCAAAATTCACCCAGTTCTTACATATATAGCATTCCCTCTGAATAACATGATTTTCCCTTTATTTTTCAAGTGGAGGATTCTCTGTAGTCTTCTTAGACTCTACAAGCAATTGTAAGATAGTGAAACAAATCTGCATGCGTCTTTTTTAATCTGAGTATTTCAGGTAGGGATTTTAGCTCAGTGGTAGAGCGCTTGCCTGGCAATTGCAATGCCCCAAGTTCAATCCCCAGCACTAAAAAAAATAAAAAAAAAAAAAAGAAGTATTTCTCAGACATTTCTGGCTTCCTAATACTTAAAATTCTTGTTTTTGGCTTCACTGGAATAAGAACTCACAAAATTCTGGCAGATCCACAGTACAGAAGACATCACTGCCTTCAATTACTTGCCTGTTACACAGCTTTTTGGGAAGATTGACATCGAGTATGTGAGACAAGATGTTGACCAGCTGAGTGGCATAGCAGAGCGCAGCGCTGATGGTGTAGGCCGGGTTATTATGCTCCATGTCTAAAGGGTAAGAACAGTCACACAGCACCTTTAACTTCAATGAAATAGTAATGAACCAAGATTTTATGATTTGTAGCTTTATGATTACATTACCCATGGTTAAGCTGTATTCCCTACACCATGGCCAGACAGCTATGGGTTTTGGTTTTATTCTGCTGAATGAAATGAACATAAGCAAATGAGCCTAAAACCTGGCCAGCCAGGAATGAAGCTGAAGTCTAAATTACCTGGACCTGATCCTGTAGTATCAGAACAATTAATGCCAACTTAAATGTCACCTCCCTAGAGTCTGTTCTTTTACCCAACAGAAAAGACATCCCCTTCCTTTGTACCCTTGCCCTGCCCTGGCTTCCCCAGCACCCACTCCACATAGGGGACCTCTGACTGTTCAATCATCTACTCTCCTGAGAAGGGCAGATGGTCACACCTGTCTTGGTCATCTTGTCCAAATCACCAGCACCCAGCACTGTGCAGGACAAAGCTTGTGCCCATTATATATGTACTGAATGGCTAAATGAGCAATCCTCCTCCACCTAAGAGAAACCACAGGAATTTTTTTTGCAGGGTGAGGGAATGCTGGGCATTGAACTCAGGGCCTTGTGCTTGCTAGGGAAACGCACTACCATTGAGCTAAATCCCCAACCAAAGAAACTATAGGCATTTTAAATGGTTTTTCTATTAGGGTATTTCAACTTCCAGTTAGAACTGCTAAACAAACAACATGGTACATGTTATAAACTAAAAATTGAACTCACAGGCTAAATATATATTTTAAATGAGATTTTTTATATAAATAAAGCAATATTAACCCCCGAAGGTGAAGTATCTGAAAATACATGTTTCAGTTGGGTGTGGCGGCACACACCTGCAATCCCAGCACTCCAGAGGCTGAGGCAGGAGGACTGCCATCAGTTAAGACACTAGCCTGGGCTACAAAGTCAGTTTGAGGCCAGCATGAATTATGTAGCAAGATCTATCTCAAAAAAACAAATAAATTGGCTGGGGATTTAGCTTAGTGGTTAGAGTACTTGTCTTGTAAGCATAAGGCCCTGAGTTCAATCCCTGGCACAAAGAAAAAAAGGAATGGACAATTAATACATACCACAATGTGAACCCTGTGAAAGAAGGCAGATAGAAAGGCTGACGAGCCCCTGACTTCATTAATGACCTGGAATGCCCAGAGCCAAAGGGGAGGAGACATGGGGAGTGTGGCACTTTCATGCCACACACTCTCAGCACTGGGTGACAGCCATGTTTTACAACTCCACAGAGCTAAGGGCTGCACAATGTTTTGAATACTGGATGCCACCAAACTGTTCACTTTAAAACTGCTGATTTTAAGCATACAATTTATCATGCAATTTTCAAAGTTTTGCTTCTTACCAGGGCCCTGCGTTGTCTTCTTCTCTTCCACCCAGTTGTAGTAGGCAGAGTAGTCCCCATTGCTGGGCAGGCTTATCCAAGGTCCTGTGATGCTGATGCTAGTGTCTCCATTGTGGTCGTCACAGACCCACCGTCCTGAGAGGTACGTGGTCCTCCGGGCCTCGGCAAGCTTGCTCACGGTGCTGGAAGTCATAGCACTGTCGCTCTCTGAAGACCCATCTGCGGGGTCTCTAAAAATCAGAAATGCATTCGCGTTTCAGACAGACTTTGTTTTATTTTGTTATTTTTCTGCAGTACTGGGAACTGAGGCCAGGGCCTTCACACTGAACTATATCCCTGCCCTTATTTATTTTCATTTTGAGACGGGGTCTCACTAAGCTGCCCGAGCCGGATCTGAACTTTCCATCTCCTGCCTCAGCTTCCCAGAGTGCTGGGATTACACTCATGACGACACCCCAAACAGGCAGGGTTATTAAGAGCAGGAATTATGCTTGTCGTATGTGGCAGAGCAACACAAAGCTGCCCCTGAACATAGGAATTTAACTGGAATATAGACACAAGTAATATCTATGAAAGATGAGGCACAAACTGGCTACAGCAGGAAACCCTCTCAAATATGAGAAAGGGGCAGAATGAGGTGGCCCAAAGGTAGCAGCATCTCAGATTATTTGGTTTCCACATCCTTTTACATGCTTAGAATATTTTAAGATCCCAAGTGAAGCTTGCTTATATTGTTAAGCCATTTGCTGCCATCAGAAATTAAAACTGAGAAAAATTTAAATAATTTATTAACAAATAACAGTAAATAACATGTTAACATAGATTTCTATGAAAAACTCTTTATTTTTCAAAAGATGAAATTAAAGCCTATCAATTGTTCTTTGAAGTAAAAATAGTGTCCCACAAGAAAAGCAGCAAGGGCTGGGGATTTAGCTCAGTGATTAGAGTGCTTGCCTTGCAAGCACAAGGGCCTGAGTTCGATCCCCGGCACCACAAAAAAAAAAAAAAAAAAGAAAAACAGTAAAATCCAGCCTGCAGCTCTGCCCAATGTTTGTCTGTGCACCACCCAGCATGCTTCAGCACGCAGCACAAGTGCCCCTCTGCTCACTTCCCTTTCACCCCACAGCACGTATGGACACACACTCAAGGGTCCAAATCCGATCAAACTAGGTCGGGCGAGGTGGCACACGCCTGTAATCCCAGCACTGGGGAGGCCGAGACAGGAGGATCACCGGGAGTTTGAGGTCAGCCTGGTCTACATAGTGAGTTCAAAGCCAGCCTGAAATGCATAGCAATACCCTGTTTTTAAAAAAAAAGAAAAAAAAAAGGAAAAAACTAATTTTTACTGTTTCTCCTGGTTAATTCTTTAAGTGAAACTTTTTTTTTTTTTTGAACTGCAAATGTATAGTAATCCATAATGATGAGTACGGCAGCTTGGTGTCCTTGCCTCAAACTGTGTCATACACACATGTGCCAGAGATGTTACAGTCACCATAGCTTTTGAGTCACCACGGCAAATGTGAGCACAGTGAAAAAAGAAAAAACTCTAGTGTTATTCTAAGGGTACTCTTGACTCTGAACAGGTCGCAGAGGTCTGCAGAGGTCCATGGACCACACTCTCAGAATTGCTGCCCAAAAGGGTAGAACAGAAGTCCACTGGGAGATGCCATCATGAGTACAAATGCACTGAGGGGAAAGAACATGGCATCTGGGGAAAAGAGACGTCCACGTGGATGATGCACAAGGAGAGCCAGAAGACGGTGCTAGAGAAGGCGGCGGCCCGGGAAAGGCCTCCAGGGACTACACCCCTTCCCTGTGGCAGGAAGCTCTGCCTGTTTTCTCCTTCTCCCCCAAGGCACTCCAACAACTTAACCCCCACTGGCTGTCACAGGTCAGACAGGAACCATGCACTGTGGCCACCTCTGAGCTGTACTTCTACCTTTCTTCTCCCATTCATGAAAGTTTAGAGAAATGCAAACAAACAGAAAACCTTATTACATAGTGCTAATTTCAAAAACATTGGCTTTAAAAATTATTTTAAAACAGTACAGGCACAGAAGGGAAAGCTTTGTCCACGTTTTCTTTTCTAATACATATACACTAGACAGTCATACATCACCTTAAAGGGGATTCGTTCTGAGAAATGCAGCATGAGGCAAGTTTGTCACTGTGCAAAGATCACAGAAGGCACATACACAAACCAGGACAGCCAGAACATCACTAGCTGATCCCATCTTATGGGCCACTGTTGTGTATGTGGTCTGTTGCTGACTGAAAAGTTATGCGGCACATGACTGCATGTATACCTGTTTTCTTTTGGGAAAAAAAAGTCAGCCTTATAGAAATGTGGCCCCGAGTATCCTGTCAGTATCCTTCTGTGGGCCCAGAATCCAAGGGTCATGCCACACTTTCAGTTGTTGATCTCCTAACATCTGGAACAGCACCTTTGTCTTTGCCTACTGTAATGTATTTTAATATTGATATTAGTGACCTATCAGAATTTAATTTGGTGTAAGGTTTCTGTTTCACTACCTTTACCTTCAAAGGCCTGGCCAGTTGTCTTTACACCAATTTCTGAATAATCCAACTTTTCTCCACTGATCCAAAATGTCCCTTCAAGAACTTTCTATCCTACAGTATTTTACATTGGCCTTTTTTTTGTTTTACTATCTGCTAACTTACCAATGACAAGCTACTTGGCAAGACTCAGCAGATTTTCAAGGTGGAAGCAAAATATCAGAACTTTCCATTTTTAGGCAGCCAATTATGCAAAGAGATCAAAAGCCAAACTGAAATAAAGGCAAGAAAGAATAGTTCCAAGCCTAGCAGGAGTCCACCATCAGACCCAGGCCAAGGTGCTGGAGAGGAGAGAGCCAGAAAAGACCAAACCACCCACACACACTTCAACAGCCTGGTAATTATGAGAACACAAAAGCCTTTGGTGGTAATTTCTAAGTCTGCTGATCAACCATAGCACCAACAGAGTACAAGCTGGGTATGGTGACATATACCTGTTGCTCCAGCACTCTGAGGCAGAAGGATCCAAATTCAAGCCCAGCCTGGCTAACTTTGTGACTTAAGCAAGACTGCCTCAAAATAAAAAAGGGGCTGGAGCTATAGCTTAGTGTGAAGCCCTTCGGTTCAATCTTCCGTGCGTGCGTGCGTGCGTGCGTGCGTGTGTTGGGGCAGGGGGTGTCAGTCTCAACAGCGGCAATAAATGCCATTTACCAGAAAAAGGTTAAGGCAACATGTGGTGCCCACCATCTTCAGAGGTCCCGAGCACTAAGGTGTTTTCTGACATATTAGCCCATGTTTTCATGGTGAAGTAGGTACTATTTTTCAATGTCCATTTAACAGATGATGAAATAAACTGAGGAGAAAGAACATGCTTCCCAGCACACAAATAAATGGCCTGGCTGAGAATGCAACCAATGCGAGCCAGCACATGTTTCCAAACCAGGGGTGTGACTCAGTTTGTCACCTGGAAGCTCTGTGACAGTATGCAAGGGGGCCCCGCCACCTGCCCTGGCTACCTCACCCACGGTGTGCTGAGTGTACTGTTTGCTAAAGCAGGTAAGATTTACATTTCATGACCAGGAAAACCAGTGACCCTAGAGTGAGGCCCAATAAATGCAGCAGCAACACAACTAGAGTCAAAAGCCTCTTGTACCATACCTCACACCAGTCTTTACTTCCTCAATCGGGAAGATGATAGAGGTGAGCTCTAGTATGTGAGATCGCCGAAGGTCTGCAAGACGCTCATAATGACTTCTTAAGTCAAGAGTTTTTTTTTCTACCAGTTCACCAAGTTTGCGATTGTGCCTCTGAATCTTCTCCTTTTTCTCTTGATGCCGTTGTGCTCGACTGTAAAGCTTCTGGTTATTTTCCCTGGTTTTGAGAAGACCTTCCGAATCTAAAATAAATCACACCCAACAAGTAACTCTGCAAATAGTTTCCATGTAGTGCAGAGCCCCACCCCACAAGCATCCTATGTCTCCCCTGCAACTTAAACTGAAATCAAAACCTCAATAAAACCCCCTCTGTTCACGACGTGGAAATCCTGAGAATTTAGTTCAAGGAAGTATTACACATAAAGCAGAGATCAATGCTAAAATGACTGTGGATCTCCATTCGTAATCATTGTTACTGCAATTACCAGGTTCAGGTTTAGCACAGGAACTCCAATTTGAAAAACGGGTGATCCGATTTTCCTTAGAAACCTCGTGCCTTGGCTTAGAATCGGGGGACCCATGAATAATCTCACACCAGGAGAACGGACAACAGAACAGCCAGGAGCTCTGAAGAGTTGAGTGCAGCAGCACTGGCAGAGAGGCAGCAGTGTGCACAGCGCTGTTTGAACAGACACCTGATGAGCTGCAAGGGAAACAGAAGCCCAGCACACAACAGGAGAGGGATGCACACGCCCTGACAGACTTAGGTCCTATTGGTGGCGCTCTTTCAGGTTCTGGATCCTAAGACTGCATGGTTTGTTGGGCTGAAGCAAAACTTCACTGGAATAATGGCGACATGTCATACACTCTCAGACAGACACCTAGGCCTCACACGCTCAAGTTCAAAACCAAGTTCATGGGGCTGGGGATTTAGCTCAGTGGTAGAGCACTTGCCTAGCAAATGCAAGACCCTGAGTTCCATCCCTAGCACTGCTCCCCCACCAAAAAAAAAAAAAAAAAAAAATTCATTACTCTTCCAGACAAACTTCCAAATGATACATTATAAGCCAGCTTCCTGCCTTCACCCTTATTTTTGACCTGTTTGCTGTCTACTAGCTGTACTCTAAATTCTTTCTACCAAGGTTTTTTTTTTACATTCCTACTATCAATACCCTAGTTACCTCTCACCCATGCTCCGTGTCTCCAGCTTGGCTCAACTCCAGGCATTCATGCCCTCTTTCACTCACACAATCATTATAAATGACAGCCTGCTCTCAGCTACTGTCAGATACAGGCTACCCCAAAACTGGTGCTATCCCACAGCTCCCCCATGCAGACCCTTCATGCTGTGTGCTCAATTACTCCACACTTCAGATTCTTTCCACAAGATAGAACCACTTAAATAGGAAATGAATGCACACTGAACTGGTGGTCATCCCCCAAACACTCATCTCCACACCACCGTGCTTGCCATCTCTCTGTGGCTGCTATTCGCTCCTATTTCCCCCAATTTCCAGATGTCTCACAACCAGCCAAGGACCCTTCCATAAATGTAGCCCAGACCTGCTCCTCAGAACTCCATGATATGTTCGGACTTTTCTTAAGGCATGTTAACTCTTCATTCCTCACACAGAGTCCCACCAAAGCGCCTCCTGACTGGAATGTAACATGTATCTAAATGTCCGTGCACCCAAATCACCTCTTCTTGAGGCCTTAGCTACAGGGGTGAAGTTTCTTATAGTTCTCTTTTGCTTTAGTGTCCCTGTTCAATGTGAATGTCCTAAAGGTTTGGTCTCTTGGTTCTATCAAAAACTTACTTTCTGGGGAGCTCATTCTTGTTCATGGTCTCTACAGAGCTCTTCATGGTAGCTCAGGTCACACTGTCTAGTCACGGTCCTGAGCCAGACATACTTTTTAGCAGTTTCAAATCTAATATCATGACTTATCCAAAGTGGCAAGAAATCATAGTTACCCCATATGCAACCTGTGCAGGTTTGGAACTCAAGAGTTGTCCTTCTCTCCCTGCCATCTATTACTGTAATCTGATCTTACTTCTTTGGATAAGTAGCTCTGACTGCAGTAGAGATCAACTAACTAAACCCCACAATTATATAAAGCCTAACTTCCCTGTCTATGCCACATAATGTATCTATATTATACTGTATGATGAAACTGTAAATCAAAAGACACTAGAAAAGTAATTCACTAGGCTTTACAGTTTATAATGTGTACCCATTACTTGAACACATGGTATTTTGACAACAGTTCTACAGACTATTGGGTAGCAAGACTTGTCATGCATGCGCTTGAGTCCAAGCATCATTTCTGGAAGCCACTGCCTTATAATTCTTTGTAAAAATGTGCCAGTGTGGTCTAGAGCACAGGACCGAGACTCCATATTCCTCCAAAGAGCAGATACCCTGACAGGCCATGAGAGCCTCCCGAGTGGTGCTGCTCACCATAAGGCCAACGCTGGGCTGCTCTACAAACCGTCAGCATTATGACACCAGTCAAGTGGCAGGGGTAGCGTGGCAGTAGTGCACTTGCCTAGTATGTGCTAGGCCTGTGTTTGATCTTTGGCAGGACCCACACAAACAAGTACAGAAATCCAGAATAACCATGTAGAAAGCTTTTCCCTCAACCTGGCAAGCGAACACAGTTATGCCATTCAAACTGTGACAATTCACCTAAGTCTAGGTTGAGCCCACGGCTTTGAAGATCATAAAAAGGTTGTCAGGTGACTGATGATATGCCAGGGATAGAAACCTGTTACAGAGTCCACTGCCTTAAAGCCATATTTTTTTTGGGGGGGGGGGGGTCGTACTAAGGATTGAACCAAGACCTTCACTCTGAATTGTATCTCCAGCCTCTTTGTTGTTGTTCTTGTTGTTAAAGACAGGGTCCAGGCCAAGTAGGGTGACGCACACCTGTAACTGTAGCATTTGGGAGGCTGCAGTAGAAGGACCACTGTGAGTTCAAGGCCAGTCTGGGCTACACTGTGAGCTCAAGGCCTGCCTAGACTACATAGCAAGACTCTGCCTCAAAAAACCAAAATAAAGAAAGAAGGGAAGGGAGAGCTGGGGATTTAGCTCAGTGGTTAGAGTGCTTGCCTAGCAAGCACGAGGACCAGTGTTCAATCCGAAGCACCAAAAAAAAAAAAGAAAGAAGGGGAGGGAGGAGGCTGGAGTAGATAGGTCTGGCCAAGTTGCTAAGCTGCCCAGGTCGGGCTTGAACTTGTGATCTCCCTGCCCCCCAGCCTTCTAGAGTGCTGGGATTACAGGTGTAAGCCACCTTGTCAGCAGTGTCCATGTTTTTCATGTGGTTGGACATTTTGCTTTGGGGGTTAGGAACCTGTAAAAAAAAAAACTGATCAGAGTGTTAAACTTGTTCATCATAGACATGTGCATGCTCAGTACATTCTGTAGTTTTAGAAGTTTCACAGATGCCTGAGGGGCAAAGCTTGGTCTGAACATCATGGAAGGATGGGGAAGGAGGATGAAACCAACATTAACTAACAAGTTTGCATCCTGCTACTGAACCCAGACCCGAGGAGAATGCAAGCGGAGCTCAGTGGCCACTGGCTGCCTGCAGTCCTGCACATCTGTGTACCACGCAGCCCTGCTTTGCTAGCCTGTTCACCTGACGGCTTCATGAGCACACACATGACCAAAGGGAGCTCTGATTGCCCTCCATACCACCATAAAGTACTTGCATCTAAAGACAAGAAAGGGATTCATGAGCACAAAGGAGACTCATTTGAAACTGTCCTCAGAAATCCATGCTTCTAAGAACAGAAGATTTCTAAGAGGACTCGAATTCTGAAAACCACACATGCTATAGCGTTCGAATGTAATGTAAAATCAGTAGAGATTAAAATACATAGGGGATTCACCGAGGGGAAAAGCCAGGATTCTGTGATTATTTCAAGGGCAGCAAGTTCAACTCCGCACTTCCTGTGAGCTACAGCAGAGGGGAGCAAACATTCCTTACTGGCGCAGTCAGTCGGGCTGGGGTTGGCTGGGCTTCACCTTGCAAAGCCAGGCTCTACCACAGAGCTCAGCATCAGCCCTTTTTAATTGGGAAAGGCAGATTATTGAGCGCATCTATGATCTTATGTTGATATAAATTCTTCATATAAATGTTTTACAAGTAGAAAGGAAGGCAAGTCCAGGTTGACCACCCTGACAAGAAAATCTGAACTCCAAAATGCTCCAAAGTCCAAAATTTTGAGAGTGCCAAAATGATGTCACAAGTGAAAAATTCCACACTTGACCTTATGTAAAAGGTACGGTGAAAATATACACAATGACCTCCAGGCTATGCATTGAAGATGCATATAAAAATGAATTTTGTTTTTAGACATGGCTCCTAGCTTCACTATATCTCATTAATGTATATGCGAGTATTCCAAAATCCCCCCAAAAATCCAGTATCTGAAACACCCTGGTTCCAAGCATTTCAGATAAGAGATGCTGAGCCTATTGTGAACTCTTCCAAGTTACTCATCCCCACTGTTCTTCTCTCCACGCGGCCCTCTAGTGTATGCACCCCATGCAGTTCCACAGGAACCTTTATTAGGGCTGGGGCGATGGAGGCAAATTACTTACTTTTCTTCATTTCTTCATTTCCTTTACATATTGTTTGTTTCAGTTGCTCAATCCTCATCTTGCAGGACATTATTTTCCATCTCTGAAAAAAGTATGCAAAAAATATTGAACATTAGTTTCTTAGGACTATTATGATTATCTCTACCTGTAACACTATTTTTACACATCTTAGAAAACATAATAAAGGAAAGACCATCCTAATTATATCTGTTATAGCTTTTATAACTGTGATAGATTACCAAACAGAAAACATTTGTATGGGTCACGGCAGAGGCTGCTACGAAATTCAGAGACAAACACATAGTTCTTCTGCATGTGTCAATAAGCACAGAGAAAAATGTCAAAGGACATTTTTCTCAACCTGTTCTGTCCACTATATAGCTAGCTAGCAGTCATATGTGACTATTTCAGATTCAACTAAAAGAATACAAATAACTCAGTGTCTTCCTTACACCATCTACACATCAAATGGTCAGCACTAGGCATGTCTAATGGCTACCATTCTGGACAATGCTGACATAGAATATTGTATCACCACAAGTCTTATGGATATGCTGCTCCAAATTTTTAGTACTGGTTACTAAAAGACTATTCACATCACTGAATTATCTCACACTGTAAATAAACATTACTTGCATATCAACAAAATCTGCAACAAAACGAGTATTTTTCTAAAAGTACATAATGCATTAAGACTCTCTGAAAAGAATCAGGAAATTATATCAAACATGAAATTGCCCCTTTACAATACTGGAAATGGTACAGCCAGTACACCTACTCTTAAAGTGTACCATAAAAACAGAAACCTATTAGTTAAAAAGTATGATTATTCTCTAATGTCCCCATACATATGGATGCTTAAAACAATATAAAATATTAGCGCATTAGCACTTACGTAAGAAGTCTAATAGTGCAAGACACAGGGCAGACTGCAGGGATACGACAATGAGGAAAAGACTAACAGACTCAGGAGAAAGATGCAGAAAGGAATTAGAAATGAGGTATGTTCACTCTTAAAAGGTAGGGTCTAGGGCTGGGGATTTGGTTCGATGGTTAGAATGCTCACCTTGCAAGCACAAGGCCCCGAGTTCGATCCCCAGCACCAAAAAAAAAGGTAGTGGGCTTGAAGGTTTTGGCAGAAAAATTTGAGAATATTAGAGAATTCAGAAAATTTTTTCACAGAAAAAACTGCTGTAGGCTTACCTACAACATCTGAAGTATAAACAAAATTCGTTTCTATCATTAATATTAAGTACAATAAAACTACACATGCTTAGTGTGGGGGAAAAAAGTAAAAATTGCAGGGAAAAAAAAGGAAATGTGACCAACCACTGGCCTGATTGTTTCACAGTCCTCAAGGTAATCCTTGTGTGTGTGTGTTGCACATGAAAGCTGCTGGAAGTCAAATCCAGGGCCTCCTAAATGCTAAGCACATACTCCTCCACTGAGTGTAACCCTGCACCCCAAGAGTAATTGCCTAAAATTAAAGCCTGAGACATTCCGTTTCAGATTTTTTACATTTAAAATATACACACAAATGGAATTATACTTCAGCTACTTTATTTTTAAATTAAAATATATCTTGGACATACTTCCTTATTGATACATGTAAACTGAACACATTAAAAAAATTTTAACAATTTTTATTGTATGATAATCCTACATATTTATGGAGTTCAATGCTGATATTTCAACACAGGAATACAAAGACTATATTCTTTTTAACACAGTACCATTCAAAGATCATTATCAGAAACAAAAAAAAAAAAAACAACACAGTACCAAAGCTGTTCGTCTCCTCCTGCCTGGTGGACATTCAGCTTCCTCACCATAAATTTCTACATTCACCTGCGTTTTCTCAGCAGGAAAATTGCTGGGTGTATTATACGTGCTTTTAAAAACAAACACCACAAAAACGAACAACTATGGTCATCATCACCGAACTGTCTCCAAATCGAGTGTGTTGAGGGGTATTCCAACCAACAGGGAATAAAAGCGTAGTCAACCAAACTCCTTATTTTCCTATATTATATTCATTTTCTCCTTGTTAATTCTGCTTAGGGTTTGTAATATACAGAACTTTTTATCTTCTATGGCTTATAAAGGTTATCCCCAAGATCCTGTACATACTCTTCAATACCTTCTTTTAATAGCCTTGTGAGGGGAGGGATGGGAGAGGAAGGGGATGTAAAAAGCACTGTGATGTGCTTGCTTCAGTAGCACGTATACTAAAAAGAACTGTGGTGTGTCGTGTACATGTACCAGCTCCCCATGATGAATGTAATCATCACATACTGCAAACGTGTACTAATATAAATAGCTTTTAAGCCTTCCGCAATGTATTTATTATGAATAATTCTTGATAAAAGAATGACCCAATGCTTCTGTAATTCTATGTCAATAACAGATTTTTAGTTACCCTTTACGATGGCTGAAAAGTTAACTGCCTATGCCTTATTTCTGGTATCTAGGAGAAACATTTGAGAAGGGTGCACTACAAGGACTGTCAAAGTGATCAAAAATAATTTTTTTTTTTTTTTTTTTTTTTGAGACAGGTCTAACTCTGTAGTTCAGGCCAGTCGTGAATTCTGTGTAGCCCAGACTGGCTTTGAACGTGTGGTGATCCTCCTCCCTCAGCCTCCCAAGTGCTGAGATTACATGTGTGCACCACATACTTGGTTTTCAAAACTAAATTTAAATGCAAAATGATTTAAACTCTACCAACTTAAAACATGTAGCGGCAAGTATAAAGAATATTAACATAAACCTTAAAACTTACCAACTGATCTGTCAGCCATTTTCCTTCCATCGCTTTTAATACTCTGGAGGGAAAAGTACACAGACAATAAGCTCTTGAAGATAATAAAATTTTCTGAAACTCAAAAACATGAAATCAACTTTTTAAAGGAACTGCTTAGAGGTGGCTGGACAAGTGTGACGTGGCACGGCAAGTGTTTCTCCAGTTCCTCGCTCCCTTCCCTCTGCACTGCTGATACTGCCCAGACCTTCCCACACACCCCCTGCAAACCTCCACCAAGGACCAGCCTGCCCACAGAGCTCCATCGGTGTTAGTCAATAAGGACAGCTCCACAAGAACGCAAGGTCTCAAATGTGGTTAGCGCCCCAAGAAGGCACAGAGCGACAGCTCTGAAAATGTACCTTATGGAACATGGAACATTTTAGGGAATAAAGTACTCTATGAGGAAGAAAAGTTTCTGTGATTGAGTCAGCCAGAGAAATGGCTGAGTTAAATAAATTTAAGTTCCTCTAAAGCACAATCTTAGGAGACTTAGTCTGCTCATGACCATGTCTATCAGACCGTGGTTTCCACCAACTGAGTGACACTTCCCCGTACAGCTGGTGTGGGAAGGCTTCAGGAAGACCCCGGAAGGGACAGGACTTGCAGACAGTGAAGAAAAGCACTGAGGCAGGTCACTCTGTGAAAGCAGGCAGAGAGAGGCAAACTCCCAGTCTATGTGCTGGTCAGTATGGAGCAGAAAGTTCCATGGGACAATTCTCAAGGCTAGGGGTCAATTCATCGGCTGCTCACTAACAACTCAGATTCCCAGGCCTCAGACCTACTGAGTCGGAATGTGTAAGGACAGAACTGCAAGAAACCGCATTTTTCATCATTACGTGAGTTAGCAGATTCTGATATAGGTATCTGCAGACCATGCCTTGCAAACCCTGCCACAGAAGGGGGAAAGTACACCAAAGTAGTGAGGTTCTACAGGGGCTGCCAGCACTAATTTCAGTCTGATCAAGCCTGCAGTTGTGGTCCCATCTGCCGTGCAATGGCCAGGGCTGGCGGTCTGACTGCGCTTGGCATGCCTACTGCCCACAGGCACGGTCCTGAGGCTGGTGCTTTCTGGAACTTGACACTCTGTCCCGCTGCACCTCTCCCAGAAGCGCTCTATTCCTATTCTTGACAAAACTGCAGCTAAAACTCAGTAAGTTACCAATCAGTTCACAGATTTCATTTGTTCTACAATTCTGGTCTTAAACCAAATCAAATTTCCCCATGAGGTCCAATGTCACCTAATGTAGAGTTCATGAGTAGAAACAAAATTTTGTTGAATGCTTATGTTTGGGAAATGGATTGTTCACGAAAAGCAGCATTCCAGAACTGAAGTATTTACTGTACTACATCTGCATACCACAGCAATAAATGAAACCAAATTGTGACAGCTTCCACAAATTAAAAAGGAAAAAAAATTAAAAAAAACTCACTCTTTCTGAAATTCTTCTTGCTTGCTCTTAAGTCTGCTTAATCTTTCCTTCTTATCAATAAACCTGTAAGAAAATAATTCAATGTTTTATTTAGATGTTCCCTTTTCTCAGTTCAATAAGATTATACAAATTCCTAAGAGATTCTGCAGATTCATGTGAAGATGTCACCATCCTGAAAGTAAACACATATCTTTTCAATCAGATGCACACAGCTGCTTACCGTTGAATATTTTAAAACTAAGTTCAGATCTTCAACTTTAAGAGCCTTTCCTAGGCTTATAAAATATGTTTGCACATTCTCCCCCACCACAGGTTAAATAATTTTCTAAAACATGCACATCAGAACACCGAGATGAACTTGAATTCAAGGTAACTGAAGCTTCCGTTACATAAATAATTTTAATTACTAAACAATTTAATCCTGCCCTCCCCTACAAAATGAGTCCTTACAATTTTTAACATACTATATTTTTCATTAAAAACCATTAGTCACTGCAAGCTAAAAAGTTACTCAGTAAAAGGTGTCAAAAGGAAGGAGTATAAAAGTACTGTTAACTTTCTCTGTGTCTACTAGTCTTCTACCCTTTCTACCTCACCCTTATTCCTGCTATTTTATTTTTGGTTTGTCTTTTTTTTTTTCAGTTTAATGGGGCAGCCTAAATCACTGATTTTAAACCTCTCTTCCTTTCTTAAAGATTAATTTACTTATTTAAACTTATACCAAGAAAACCTAAAAATTATTCCTATTAATAGGGCACCATAGGCTATTTCCAAACATGTATGCCTTGTACAATGTTTAAACCAGGCTAACCGTATCTCCTCATCTACCACTTCTTTATGGAAAAACATCTGAGGTCCTTTCCTCTAGCTTTTGAAATATACCACACATCACTGTTACCCACAGTCACCCTGCTGTGCAGCAGCATATCAGAGCGCTTCAGCCTAACTGTACTGCAGGCCCACTCATCCACCCTTCCCACCCCTCCTTGGCTTCTGGCAACCACCATTCTAGTCTACTCTACTTCCGTGTCATCTCTTGTTTTTAAAGATTCCTCATGTAAGAGAAAACATGCAACGATTAACTTCTGAGTCTAGCTTATTTTGCTTGACTCTAGTCATACCTATTTTCCTGTAAGCAACAGGATTTTGCGCTTCTTTATGACTGAGTAATACTCCACTGTATATACACTACCACATTTTCTTTATCCGTTCATCTGCTCAAGGGCACCCAGAGCTTAGCTCCTGGGAACTGTACTGCAAGAAATGTGGGTTTGCAGGTGCCCCTATGACATGGTGACTTTAATTTTTTTGGGATATACTGAGGAGTGGTACAGCTGAATGAAAAGAATCTCTGTGTGGTTTTCTAGGAACTTGTGTACCAATTTCCATAGTGGTTGCAGTAGTTTACATTCCTACCCACAGTGTAGAAGACTTCCTTTCTCCTACATTCTCAAGAGTATTTATGTATGGTTTGTTGTTTGGGATTTTTTTTGTTTTTTGTGACAGTCTTGCTCTGTAATTTGGGCTGCCCTGGAACTCATAGCACTCCTCCTGCCTCAGCCTCCCAAGTGCTAGGATTACAGGCGTGTGCACTATGCCTGGCTCTGTATGTATGTATTCTTTAAGGATTTTTTTTTTTTTTTGGAGGTGGGGATCGAACCTGGGGCCTTATGCTTGCAAGGCAAGCACTCTAACCACTGAGCTAAACCCCCAATCTTGTATGTATGTATTCTTGATGACAGCCAATCTGACTGGGTTGACATGGAATCTCAATGTAGATTTGATTTACATTTTCCTAATAGCTGAAGATGTTGAACATTTTTTCATATACATATCAATGGTTTGTACTTTTATACGTTGGCCTGGTTATTTGTTTGGGGGGGCGTTAATTTTTGAGTCCCTTATGTATTTTTTCATATTATTCCTCTAGGAAAAAAAAAAACTAGCGTACAAAGATTTTCCTCTATTTTGTAGGCTGTCTCTTCACTTGATTATTTTCCCTGCTGTGCGGAAGCTTTTTATTTGATGTAGACTCATTTGTTAATCCTTGCTCTTATTTCCTGTGCTGGCCATGCCCTTTGCCTGTGCTAAAGTATCAAATGTCTTTTTTTTTTTTTTTGAGACAGAATCTCACTAATTTGCTCAAGTGGACTGAAATTGCAATTGCCTTGCCTCAGCATGAGGTTACAAGCATGTGCCACTGTATCTAGACTACAATCTAATTAGGATGGGGCAGGGTAGCAGATATGACTGACATCATGGAGCTGATTATAAACTGAACAATCAGTAGCTCACTATTTTCCAGGGGACAAGAATAATGGCCAGTACCATATCAGCTTTTGGCTGCCTCTTACGAATTCCTAGTACAAATTAAAACAATTTAAAAAAAAATTTTAGTCTTAATTTTTATGTAATTATTCCATAATGCAAAAGTTTTTAATTATTGGTTTAATTAAATAGGGACCATGCTTAAGCTAAAAACGAGAACAATTTAATAGAACCACCATGGCCTAAAACTAATCTGGACAAGATCAGCTGCCTAAAACACTGCTTCTACAACCCACATGTTTGAAACATACCAAATATACCAACTTCTAAATGGAATGGATTAAAAAAAAAAGATAAAAATAAATAAATAAATGGAATGGCTAAATGACCAAATCATGATTTATCATTTTAATAGCCAGTACATTTTGTTATATATTAAGCAAAAAAGGAAATTAACCATTGTACGTGACAGAATTATAAATGTGTATGTAACAATTAAAATTAAATTGAAACTTCTGCTCCTCACTGCACTACTCACATTTCAACAGGCACGCAGGGCCCACCAGGAAGCAGACATAGCTCTGCTGGCAGCGCCATGGTGCCCGCACTGACAGCTGCGGGAAACGGTGTTAGAAAGGGACCCTGGCGACTGCCGCAGAACACAGACAAGCCCCCAACTCCCCAGCTGCCTTATCGGGGGTAGAAACTCCACGTGCCTATGACGTATAACACAGCACCCTCCAGAATATGAGAAACTCGATTATATATTCTTTCACATATTCACAGACATAGCACTTTTGCTTTCTTTTGGGTTTTGTTTTTTGAAACAGGGTCTCGTGGCAGCCTGGGCTGCCCCTGAACTCACCTTGTAACTCGGGCTGGCTTTGAACCTGTATCTATCCTACCTGAGCCTCCTGAGTGCTGGGGTGGCTACATCAGGCCATATCACTTGTTATGTTTCCATCTCCTCATCAAAAATGAGACTGCCGGGCGTGGTGGCGTACACCTGTAATCCCAGCACTCAGGAGGCTGAGGCAGGAGGACTGCTGTGAGTTTGAGGCCAGCCTGGTCTACACAGTGAGCTCAAAGCCAGCCTGAACTACATAGCGAGACCTTGGCTCAAAAAACCAAACAAGCCAGGCGTGGTGGCGCATGCCTGTAATCCCAGCACTTGGGAGGCAGAGGCAGGAGGATTGCTGCAAGTTTGAGACCAGCCTGGGTGACATAGTGAGACCCAAAATAAATAAATAAAAAATAAAAAACAAAACAAAATGAAAACGAGAAAGAGAAACTGAAGTGGTGTTCACTTCAACCTCACCATGACAGCATGGTGCTTCAATGTTCTCATAATCTGAAGGAAATGACAAAGTCACACGATTCTCGAGCCACATTAAGGCTTGACATGGAAGACAAAATTTTGTTTTCAGGAACTTACAAAAGTTCTCCTTTGAAATCTGTTGGAAAAATGCCACTTCGTACTCAAGCACAGTGGCTGGCAGGCAACTCAGTCTGGCTTCACACTGAGCTGGCTGATCCTTGTGGGCTGGTTGTTAGAAAAAAAAAAAACAGAAACAAGCCAGGCGTGGTGGCACATGCCTATAATCCCAGCACTCGGAGGGCAGAGGCAGGAGGATGGCCTCGAGTTCAAGGCCAGCCTGAGCTACACAGAGAGGCCCTGTCTCCAAAAAAAAAAAAAAAAAAAAAAAAAAGAAACAAACGGGAAAACCCCTTCAAAACAAATATAGAGATGACAGCAGGAATAATAAAGAAGCTAGCAGTCCCTACAGTATCAAATATTTCCCGAGACACACTGCCCCTTGTGAAGGAAACTGAAAATAGGTGGTGCTAACAAAGCTGAAGCACAGGGACGGCAGGAATGTGGCTGGGTCAGCCTGTCAACTGCTCACGTGCGCCACCCATGCCCCACACACTGCCAAGGCCACGCCGCACTTTCTCCACACGGTGCCAAGACATAAATGGGAAGCTAAGTGGAGCGTCACCACCACATTCAACCCGGACTCAATGCTGTATGTTTCTCCTTAAAGGGATTCAGGAATGTAGGGAGCCAGATTCTATTTTACACTCTGTTTTTCAAGTTCGGTTTCTCCCATAAAGCATCTTCCATCTTTTTCCATGCCGGAACTCACTGATCTAGCTCATTCTTTTTTTTCTTTTTTTTATTGCGGGCGGTGCCGGGGATCAAACTCAGGGCTTTGCACTTGCTAGGCAAGCACTCTACCACTGAGCTAAATCCCCAGTCCTGTCTCATTCTTTAAGAAGTACACAGCATTTCATCGACTAGATATCACAAAAGTTACTACACAAACCCTTACTGATGGATAGTGCTGCTGCTTCCAAATGTTCACTATTATCAGGCATAGTAGAAATGAACATCCTAATGCACAAATCTTTACAAACTTTTAAGCTTTAAATAAAATGCTAGGTCAAAGAATATTATATGCAGAAACTTGGTATTTATCTTCACATTTCCTCTAAAATATTTCATATAATTTACAATTTTACCAACACTGGGTAGCAGACCCCATCTTCTGATGTACTCCCCACACACTGAACACTTCTTCAGTCTTTGCTAATCTGACTGGCTCCTAACCCTCTCCCTAAGATACTTTCTAATTCCCCTACATGCCTTTATCTCACTGTTTTAAAGGCTGAACATCTTTTCATATCTTATTGCTAATTACTTTTCTTTCATTATTTTCCTACAAATATCCTTAATCCAGTTTTCTGATTTTTTTAAGGATTATATATTAGGGAAATAAGCCATTTTTCTTTCATCTATCTTGAAATTACTTTCTCAACCTGTTTTCTTACTACTTATATTTATGATCTACAGAATCTTCTGTGTTTTATACTTTTTTAAATGACTCTAGGTTTTATGTTTTTCTGAAAGAAATCTGACAATAAACCTGTTCTATGCATGATTTTACATTATTTCCAGTATTTTCTCTCCCAACTCAAAAATGTCTTCCATATTATTATTTATTAAACTCTTCTACAGTTATATGCTTTGTGCCCACACCCCAAATTTTACTCCCTTAAATTTGGTTGTCTCTTAAATTCTTCCATACTTTCCTGACTTACGATTTGTCTCCCACTAATAAAAGCAATCCCAGCTGAGGATTTAGCGCAGTGGTTAGAGTGCTCGCCTTGCAAACACAAGGCCCTGAGTTCGAGCCCCAGCACCAAAATAAAATAAAATAAAAGCAATCCCTTCACCTGACTGGGAAGCAGCACCCCGCAGCTGGACAGAGGACCCGTGGTCTGAGGGCATGCAGCCCAGCTCAGGCCTCAGAGGGAGCTTTCTGGGGCCAACACACTTCCACACAGAGACCCGAGGATAAGTCATGTCTGAACCTATTAAGGGACAGCAAGTTCTGCATTAGAGCAGAAGAAATTCTGCTGTGTACAAAATCCTTTGTCCAACACGAAAGGGGTCAACACACCAGACAGGACCAGGGAGAGGAGCAGCCGCTGAAAAGGCAAGTCTCAGGATTGCACTGTTCCCAGCTACAGTCACGGGCAACTGTGAGGACCAATCTAGAAGCCAGACCTCATATAAATCTCCCCACACCACCATAACAGCACCAGAGTGTGCACTCTGTTAGCAGTGTGCACCATCAAGGTGGTGCTAGGAATAACCAGCAGCTATACACCAAGATCCTTTAAGAAAGGCAAAATAATAATAATCTTTCAAATAAGTAAACTGATGGCCTGAAAAAGTATTCAAAACCTCTAACCTGTTATTGCATTTCAAGGAATCAAAGAAATTGATCACAGATGAGCAAAAGTTCATGTTTGAAGGTGCTAATCACAAAATCAGTCATAAAAGCAAACAATGAGAAACAATGTTCAGTGGGACTCATTAGATGATAGTACACTGCTGTGAAGGACAAAGATAGGCAAAGGATAGGCAAAGATATGAATGTCTTTATGAGATGGATTTAAAAAAGCAGAATAAACTACATACACATGGTATGATTCTAGACACGTATGGATGTACATATGCATAGAAACAACACTGAGGAAATACAACAAAGCACTAATGTGCTCTGTACTGGGGAGAGGCTGGGTGCTGGGGATCAAACTCCAGGGCTCCAGGTTGCCAGTCAAGTGCTCTACACCACTTGAGCTAAATCCCCAACCCCCAGGCTCTGTACTTTAATCATGTATACCTTTCTAATCAGAAAAGAGGTCCATTCAATTAAAATTCTTTCTTCATGCTTCCCCCTTTTGTGGATCAAGTTCACTATAAAAAGATAATACAAAATTTCCCATACCATCTAAAATCTTAGTTCCCTGATGCATTTCATAGTCTCTGGGTTCCTTACGTTGCAGGGGAGGGCACAGGGGGGATGAGCATTAATAACTTTTGGGTCAGTAGGAGGGCACTTTCCCCATCCCTGATTTGGCACAAGTTATAATAGAAGAAATAAGACAATGAGGCTTCTTAGGTAAGTAACAGACAGTAAAGATGTGCCTGAGGAAGAGGAGCGATCTCCCTACCTCCACATGCATTCTTCCCAAAACTCAGTTTAAAGAGAGTGAAGGAAAGGAGAGAGAGATGGTTAACTGCACACTTAAATAGATAAAGGTATCTATTTAAACAAAATATTGAACTGGGGTACTATCCGGGTAAGAATTACTACCCATTAAATTCTTCTTCCTTGAAATTTATTTTTTAGCTGCATGTGGTGGCACATGCCTGTAATCCCAGCACTCTGGGAGGCTGAGACAGAAGGATCACAAATTCAAGGTCAGCCAGGGAAACTTAGTGAAAACTTATCTCAAAATAATAAAAAATTGGGCTGGGGATTTGCTCAGTGGTTAGAGTGCTTGTCTAGCAAGCACCAGGGCCTGAATTCAATCCCCAGTACCAAAATACAACAACAAAAAAATTACTTATGGTACCAGGCCTTTTCAAATGCTAAGCACATGCTCTCCCTTATATTCTTAAGGCATATAAGGGCATGATGTTTATAGGCAAATAAAATGTAAAAAAGAAAGTCCTGATCAGTATAACTCTTTTACCTTATGTCAGAATATTCAGGATGTTAAAAAAAAAAAAAAAAAAAAAAAAGAATATTCAGGATGTGAGAAAATATAGGGAAAGCATACTGTCGAGTGTCCTCCCTTCTAAGATGGGGGTGATGCTCCCAGTTGACTTGCCTCAGGGTTAGGCCAGAGGGATGAGGATGCACCAAGCTCTGACAATCTGCACAGTCAGCGCCTTCACATCTTACTATGTACTAAACAGAACCAAAGAAAGAGACCTTGTGAAGACACCCAGGGATCACCGAAGGGGGATAGGACAGTTCTAACAACAACAACTACTTCTGCAGGCTAAAGACAGCATGCTATTCAAGCTGTCTTATTCAACTTACTCTAAAGTAAGATATCTTATAGAAATTAAAATGGAAAATTTCATTTTTGTTTACAAGACAGTAAGTAAAATAGCTATATAATTTATTGTTTCATGGAGTGGCTTTGAATGGTCCATTTTTAAAAGGGATATTTTACAGTCGTGAAAGAATAATATTCAGTGTTGCGGCAGGACCTCCTGCTATAAACTCAAGTGGCCACAGACAACTGCAGATTGGCAGGCTCAGTATTTCCTTGACAACTAGTGAGGGATGTGCTAATAAGGGCCGACCTTTGAGCCCTACTTGTAAAAAGGTAAAAATAAACAACAAGATTAACTAAACTGACCCAGGAGGCATCCCTGAAAAGTGAGGGAACTGCATCCTTAGGCAAAGTAGGTGAAAATTGTTGTAACCAATGTAATGGGTACAGTGACTGAAAACCAAGAAGATTCTGGAAGGAGAACAGAAATATCTAAAGGATACTTCTTGGATGTTGGCTGAGCCCTCCCCTCAGGATCTACCTAAACTACATCCTTTATTCTATATCACTTTTCAGTGTGTTTAGGGCCTGTATTTCAGTTTTAGGGAAAATTTTAATCAGATATTCTTAAAAGCTATAATGCTTTATCACTCATGAACACATACTTATATAAAAGCAGTATCTATCTAGTTATAAAATATATCTTCTTCATCTACACTTGAAAATCACTGGCTCCTACACCAGCAGGTATATTTCCCATGGTTTCCATAGATCGTGTTCCCAGTCTTATTCCACCACCTACAACAAACTGGTAACCAATTCCCAGTTTTGGGTGGAAAGATTACTCAATCTGTCAGTTGCCTACTGCATAACAGTGGCATCGTGGTATACGATAAATGTACAACCCAGAAAATAATTTAAAAGGCCTGTCGTTTTCAATTGTCTAACAATACTAGGTCCAAAAGATTATACTGGGATACTGCTTAATATCATTCCTCTTCTTTGTCCTCTCAGGGAGCATACAGGTTAAAAGATAAATGAAAAAGCTTCCTACAGTGAATCAGAAGCTTTTCACAAGTTAAAAACAAAGAGTATGAAAGCAGGCCCAGAATATAGTATTTTTCATAAATAATGAAGAAAGTAGTAGAGCTCACAATCGACCTTTGGCCCGTGCAATTCAAGGCCTACTAGCAGCTTCAGTGCAGAAAACAGCCTTTCTCTTCTGCAACCTGCCGCAATAATCCACACCTGTAACAGTACCCACTAGGAGCCCATTAACAAGGATTTGGCCACTAGGACAATGCTCCTGGTTTCCAAGAGTCTTGCACTGTCCTAGACACTGGGCAATGATGTTCTGGAAACAGGTAAACTACCACCACCACCTCCCCAGGGTACTTAGGATGGAACTCAGGCCCTGATGCATGCTGCGCAAGCTCTCTACCACTGAACAACATCCCCAAATCCAAAAAGTCCCGTTCTGAAGGCACACACAGTTCAGAAAATGGAAAGATGGAGAGTGGCTGAGCAGACCACTGAGGAGAGTCCTGTTACCCCGGAACCAAACCCCGAGATTTCTTTTTTGTTTCAAGATTTCTTTTTTATTCTAAATTTTGAATGGTTCAGGTCTCTGTTCTGCATTTTTCTGCTTGGTCAGGAAAAGAAATCCATTAAAAACATATCCCTCTTCTAAAAATTCACCTCGATGCTCAGATTTAGCACAGAATTAGGATATAAGTTTTAAAAGCCACTGCCTTTGCCATTCCTTTAACAACATGCCTAGGTGCTACCTTACCCCTGCTGCTGAGCTGGTGCTGTGCTAAAACTATGACAGAACAAAACCAGAAGTCAGGCCTTCGTGAAACTCTATTATAGATGTGGATATTTTCCTAAAATAAGTAACATTATACATCAAGTTTAACACCATGACAGAAATAAATTGAGTGTTATGATAGCAAGTAATGGAGAGAGGTGTGAACATACTTTAGTGAGAAAGATCTGGAAAGGCCTCACTGAAGAAGTAACATTCAAGTTCACGTGTGAAAGATAAAGTGCCCACTGAGAGGAAAGGGGCTCCAGGAAGAGAGAACAAAACAGATTCAATAACAAAAAGTTTCCTATGTTTGAGGATTTGAGGGAAGGTTCGTACACGACTACGGAGCAAGGATGGCATGAGTTTATTTTTTGAATGCTTAATATATGCTGAACACCCTGCAAAGCACTTTAAACGAATACCCTTATGTAGTCAATACCAGAAACCTCTGAAGCCAGAAACCCCCCTCATTTCCGTAATGACCTACACATAAGAAGTTAAGAAACTATTTTAAAGCCACATAGCAAGTTGTGAAAGTTGGATTCAAGTCAATGCATGAATCCAAAGCTCATTTTTTTCCCAGCACTGGGGATCGAATTCAGGGCCTTTTCATGAAGCTACTACATCTCCAGACCCTTTAATTCTGGGACAGGGTCTTGCAGAGTCACCCAGGTTGGGCTCCTAGGCTGGGCTCCAATTTGCCATCCTTCTGCCTCAGTCTCCCAGAGTGCAGAGATTAGAGTCTCACAACACAAAGCCTGGCTTCTGATTTACATTTCCACTGAGACTGCTGCACGGAGTCCCAAGGCAGCAGGAAAGGAGTGTCTGAGTAAAAGAAAGGGGATCACTAAGTAGACAGAAATGGTACTGGCCTGGATTAGAAGTAGATACATGCAAGATGTATTTTGGTGTCAGACTGAATTAGACTGGATGATGACGTGGACACAGAAAATAAGAGAAAAGGAAAAGTCAAAGGTAACTCTCATGTTTCCGGCTTTAGTAACAACTGAGTCACGATGAATGATACTGAAATCATGCTCACTTTGGCAGCACAAATACTGAATGATACTGAAATGGTCCAGTTTGTGAAGGGGGCGTGGATTCATTCAAACATACCTCAATCTTCAAGCTTCTGCTATGTTAGTACATGACTGTACAAAACAGACAATATCTTGCTCTTGGAGTTTACCTCACTGCAGTTGGGGGTAGTCTGACAAACTAATCTGTAAACCAGATGGTGACAAGTGGCTAGGGATAATATAAAGCACGTTAAGTAGGAAGGAGGTCTTGGCCTCATGAAATCAAAGCGGGCAGCCCTGCAGCTGGAAGAAGAGTCCCTGGCAGGAGTGTTCTCAGACAGACAAAGAGGCCAAGGTGGTATAGCAGAGTAGGAAAGGGAGAAAACATGAGATTAGGTCAAAGGAAGAATATATTACACAGAACCTGGATGGGGGTTTTACTTTGAATAGGATGGAAAAGCACTGGAAGACCTGAACAGAATGGAGGAGGTACATTATGCTGATGATGATATGTGAATTACACTAACGGAAGGCAAGAGTGAAAGCAGGGAGCAAGGGGCAATAATCGGGTGGGGAGATCAGAGGGGTGATGGTGAAAGAATTAGATTCAGGGTAGGTTTTGTACAGAAGTTTTTGTTTGTTTTTTGTTTTGTTTTGTTTTGAGGGATGCTGGGGATCGAACTCAGGGCCCTGTGCTTGCTAGGCAAGCACTCTACACTGAGCTAAATCCCCAATCCCTCAGGGCAGGTTCTGAAGGATAAATGGGATTTGTTAATGAGATTAGATATAGTGGTTTAAGAAAGGAGTCAAGGAGGACTGGAAGGTGTTTTGGCCTGAAAAAATGAAAAGCAATATAGTGGTACTTCGGGTCACGAACTTAATTTGTGCTACAATTTTGCAAAAGATGGTCAGGTTTGTGGGAAAGAGGTCCACAGTCATATTTGTCACCCGATGCAGTTTGCAAATGAAAACAAAATTTTGTCAAACACTTCTGCAAACAAAAGTGTACTACGGGAGGCAACATCATATTGCGATTTATTGGGATGGGATGACCTATGAGGAAGAGATACAAAGCAAAAATCAGAAGTTCAGTTTGTATGTTAAAATGGAGATACTACAAATTTAAATACAGATGTTAACACGAACAGCTATTTTCTGGACTAGAGAAAGGTCTGGGTTGGGGACATACAATACTGGCATTTTTTAGCATCTAGATGGTATTTAAATCACAGGAATAGGCCGGGTGTGGTGGCACATGCCTATAATCGCAGCACTCGGAAAGCAGAGAGAGGATCATCAGGCTGGAGTTCAAGACCAGCCTGGGCTACACAGAAAGACTGTCTCAAAAGAAACCAATTAAAAAAACTTCCAGTGCACCCCCTCAAAACAGTAATAACCTGGCTCGATTTTTATATTTATACTTCATCAGCAGTGTCTGAGGTCATCAGGCCCATTAAGGAGGCAGAACAATGAACTAAAAAGATTGTTAATACAAATTTCTAAAGAGAAAACAATCACAGGATCTTATTCTATGATCACAAGAGTATTTTTTTAATCAAAGGAATATTAAGAATGTAAAACATTCCCAAATCTAGAGGTTGAACAGTCTTAAAAGCATGGGTACATGAATCTGAGCTGTCTGGATTTTAATTTTCATCCCTACACTTACTAGCTGTGTGACACAAGACAAGGCACTTACTGTTCAGTTTCCTCTAATAATTTACTGGATTGTTGTAAAAGATTAAGCACCCCCCCCAAAAGATTAAGCAACTAATTTTTTTAACACAAAAATTCAAGTATCTTACCAACACTGAAACTAAACTCTTGAAATCCGGCGTGATGGTGCACACCTGTAATCCTGGCACTCTGGGAGGCTGAGGCAGAAGCAAAAATTATAACCCTGAGAGGGTTTATAAAGACTTTCTCACAATATGAAAAAATAGAAAAGCTGAGGATATCGCTCAGTGTGAAGACACTAGTTTAATCCAGTACCACAAAAAACAAAGAAACTAAACTGTTGAAACAAAAGTCGGGGGCGGGGGGCTGGGGATTTAGCCCAGTGGTTAGAGTGCTTGTCTTACAAGCACAAGGCCCTGAGTTCGATCCCTGGCGCGCACACACACGCGCGCGCGCGCACACACACACACACACAAAAGTTGGAGGGGGTTGGGGATTTAGCTCAAATGGTAGAGCTCTTGCCTAGCAAGCACAAGGCCTTCAGTTGGATCCCCGGCACCCCCCAAAAAAATAAAAGTTGGAAGTAGAAAATCCTGTACCTAATCACTAACTTTTTTCCATTCTCTTGCCAAGGACTGTAATTTTCTTTCACAGATCACACACCTGTGAGCTCCATACTCAGGTGGAAGCAGGAGGATCATGGCAAGTTTGAGGTTAGTTAGCCAGGGCTACACAGTGAGTGCAAGCTACATAGAGAGACCATGCCAAAAACAAAAAAGCCAAAACACGTTCCCAAACCCCAAAGAATTAAAAAATAATCTCTGGAAGAAGGCAGGTGAAAAGGGACGAAACAGCTAGTCTTCAGTCACAAATTAGGGTAGAGTAAACATCTGAGAACAAGGACTACCAATGAGAAAGACTACCAGGACCCAAATCCCTCTCCTGGCCCCTAGGAAATGATTTTGATTGTGCTTTCAAAGACAGAAAGGTTAAAACAACCTTTGAATGAGACTAAACAAAGAACTAGGAATCCAACTCTAAACAGCCACGGGGAAAGGGTTCTCCAGAGTCATCACCCACTCCTTTTCCTCTGGTACCCAAGAACACCATAGGATCAAACTGCTCTCAGGTGGGTGAGGAGGAAAACAGCCACATTCCCTCACCTGGCAACCCCACCCCCACCTTGTCCAGTGGCAGCAAGGCGCCGGCGCAGAGCAGCTACGCCCTCTCTCTGGGCTTGGGGTCCAGACAGGGAGCCTCAAGCTTCGGCCTTTGGTCACCAGGCGGGAGGAGACAGAAGAGAAGAACAATAGTGCCGGCAGCCGCCGTACCTCTCCCGGTCGCGGCCGTCGAAGTAGACGAAATCGCCGCTCTGGACGCACTTGGCGCAGGTCAGCCGCCGGCGGGTGGTGTTGCACAGCGGGCACCGCTCGACCGCCACGTACAGCCCCTCCGCGTCGTCCACGGAGTCCACCAGGTCCCGAGGCACTGGCCGGGGCCCACAGCCAGGAGCGTCGGGCGCCTGCGCTCCCTTCGCACTGGGAGACGCCATGATGGTGTGAGCGCAGGGCCAGTCACGTGGGATTTTGTTTTCAACCAGGTGCATCCTGGGCGCGGGGCGGGGCCCGGGAGGTGGAGGGGCGGAGAGGGGTGGGGCTTCTTTGCGTCCGCGGCAAGCAGTCAGATTAGAGGCCCTCCAGCCCGCTGCAGCGAGGGGCGCCTCAAACTAACGCCGAGAATAGCAATGCGAGGCCCAGGGATTCTGGGAGAACGGAAGGGGAAAAAGGGAATTTAATTCGCTAAGGATTCTTTTGCTTCCGGATAAAACCGCACAAAAGCGGGGTGGAGGCGGGGTCTCTTGCCTGAGAAACCGGGTCCTTAAATGCTGCGAGATAGGTGTCACTGTAGTACGACGCCAGGGATCAAGTGTCCAGTCGTTTAACTTCTCACCAGGGATAGTCAGTGAAGACAAACGGAACCCAAGTTCTATTATATTTGCAAACCGAATCTTAATAAACCGGCCAGGGACTGGGGACTTAGCTCAGTGGCTAGAGTACTTGCCTAGCAAGTGCAAGGCCGGGGGTGGGGGTGGGGGAAGACGGACAGACGGACAAATAGCCAGGCTCCCTTCTGCCCCTGGGCCAACTCTGGAGGAGGAGGGAGGTGGAAGAGGGGAGGAGGAGGGATAGAGGAGAGGAGGATAGTGGAGGATGAAGAAGTATAGAGGTGGATGGAGGATAGAGAGAGGAGGACAGAGGATGGAGGAAGATAGAGGATGGATAGAAAAGGATGGAGGGGGATAGAGGAAGATGGGGAGGATGAAGGAGAATAGGGGAGGATGGAGGAGAACGGGGAGGACGGAGGAGGATGGATACAGGAAGAGGAGGGTGGAGCTGGATAGAGGAGGATGGAGGACTGTGGGGGGTGGAGGGGGATGGATAGAGGAAGAGGAGGATGAGTGGGCTTTGCCTTCAGGCTCTGTGTGGTGGAGCTGGGTGAAGAGCAACATCTGATGGGCTCTGAGCTACGGGGAAAAGCGCCCGCCCTTAGGCCGGGTTGTCTGCACGGTCCTCCAGGACTTTCTACAGTAGCTGCCCCTAGGCGACGGCCATCCCCTCCAGCTGGGACTCCTGGCGCACACCCAAAGGCCCAGGGCTGCCTCCTATTGCAGGAGTCAAGCCAAGCTGTGAAGGTTCCCGTGGAAGGACACATCACTGTCCCCACAGGAGCCAGGAGCTCCGGAGTCCTGTGAACTCCCCCTCCCATCGTCAGATGCTGGTCATTGTACAACCAGCGCCCTTCGCTCTTCCATCCTCTGGGTCCTACCAGGTCTCTTTAAATATAAATACACGGGATTGTAAGAGTAAGCAAAAAGCAGAATTTCCCCCTGTATTGCTTGCAAAATAGCTTACCTGACTGAATGGCTGCTGAAAGTTTAAGGTTTTCAAGGGAGAAATACTTTCATGGTTCATTTGCCCTCCCACAGGATACCACACTGTGTGCTGCCTAATAGGATCATCTCTTCAACCTTTTATTATTTTTTGGTACCGGGGACTGAACCCAAGGTCTTCGCAATGAGCTACATCCATAGTCCTTTTTTAACTTTTTTATTTTGAGACAAGGTCGTCCAGACTGGGTTTAAACTTGGAATCCTCCTGCCTCAGCCTCCCAGAGTGCTGGTACTACATGTGTGCACTGCCATTCCCAAGTACTTCAATATTTTAAAAGGAAAATATAGACACATTAATTCTATTCTGCTACATGATATTATATCTAGTTTCTAGTTTATGCAGTTACTCGAGATTTCTATATACAGCTGTATATTTTCAGCAAGCACAAGTTAATGCTACTTATGTAACAAAAGCAGAGCCCTCAGTTTTAATAATACTATAATATTCTAACAAGGCCTGAAATCTCTCAAAGTCTGGTTTTTCTTCAATTTTTAAAACATACATAAAAAAATAAAACATACATGAGTCATTTCTTTTTTTTTTTTTTTTTTTTTGTGCTGGGGATGGAACTCAGCCTTGTGCTTGCGAAGTGAGCACTCTAACCACTGAGCTAAATCCCCAGCCCACGTCAGTCATTTTGAATAAGAAATTGTTTTCAAAAAAAAAAAAAGAAAGAAATTGTTTTCATTTCTTAGACACAGTTACTCACATAGAGTCACCATGTAATGAGTCAAAATGTACTTGGACATCTACAATTAAAGGCAGACGAATCCAGCTGTTTTTGTGCTGAACTTAAACACATTCAAAACAGCATAATGTTGAATGATATACTCAGGGTTTTCTAAAACCTTTTAGAATAGGATAGATGTTTTCAAATGCTTCATAGATCTCAGAACGTTCTTTGGCACCTATAAAGAAATCCAAGTTTATATAATCTTTAGTATAAAAATACCAAAACAATACCATAATTTTCTCTTTTTTTTTTTTAACAATACCATAATTTTCTTAACACTAAACCTTTATTGTGCTCTCTGCAGACACAGTTTTTGGCAGTGCTGGGGGTCAAACCCAAGGCCCCACACATGCTGATACCTCCAAGTGCTTTCCATGGGGCTCATACCTCTAGCCCTCTTCAATCACTCCCCCGGCCTTTTTTTTTGTAACGGGGATCAAACCCAGGGCCTTCACACTCAGTTACATCCCCATTACTTTTTGGGGGGGGGCTCTGGGGATGGAACTCAGGGCCTTGTGCTAGCAAGGCAAGCGCTCTAACCACTGAGCAAAATCCACAGCCCACCAATCACTTTCTCATGCCTGAGAAATGGCATTTAGTTGTGTTAAAGAACTTGGCTACTATGGCCATTTTTCCATGTAGACTCAGAGATTTTTCAGTACTCTATGGGTATTGTCTTTAGCCACACAACACTCATATTTTTTTTGTTTTGTTTTGTTTTTTGAGACAGGGTTTTGCTATGTAGTCCAGGCTGGCCTCAAACTCACAGCAATCCTCCTGCCCAGCCACTCGAGTGCTGGGATTGCAGGCAGGTGCACCACGCCCAGCAAAAGGACTCTCTGATTCACTCACCTCCAGCTGACTAACAGATTTAGACAATGTGGAACTGTTCTAGAGCTTTAAATTTTAGCATATGGAAAGGGATTAGAGGAGGAAAAAACTGTACCGTTGTCACCCTTAGAGTTTCGGGTTTCAAGGGATTTTCAGCATCCTCGTCTAAGTGTTACAGGGATAGACATGAGATGGTCTCCGCCCTTGAGTAGTGTCGTCAGCCCCTCCTCATCTCTCAACACCATCACACTACCCCCTCTGCCTTCAGAAGTGTGTGGGCAAGTTGTGCTGAGCACTAAACAATTACCTGATGTTTGGGAGTAGGAAGCAAAGAAGGAAGAAGGTAAATGGGAGGATTATAAAAACTGTTAGCATGAGGAACATGAAATATAGCTAAAGTTAATTAAGATTTTTACTTAAACCAGATGTGGTGATGCGCGTCTGTAATCCTCTGGGAGGCTGAGGCAGGAAGGTCACAAATTCAAGCACAGGCCAAGCAACCTATCAATTTAATGAGGCCCTATCTCAAAATTTAAAAAAGGGCTGTGAATGTAGCTCAGTACAAAGGGCTTAATCCGCAATGCTATGACAAAGACGAGAACTACAAAGTCGAGTATTTGAGAAGCGGTTATCTGGAGGAGAGGGGAAAATAGCGAAAGGCAGATCGAGAGGTTTGTGAGAGGCAGAGAGAAAGCAGAACTCGGAATCAAGGACGAGCTGTTAATTATAGACTTTTCTTTTTTAAAAAAATCTTTAAAGACTTTTTAAAAAGAAATGTGATAGCAAGAACGTGCACATGCTCTTGAGGCTATAAACTGGTTCAGCTCTTGTGGAAAAGAGTTCAGCAGCTCTTCAAGAAGTCAGAACCACCACGTGCTTTGGCCCTCAGTGCTCCTGCGCAGACTGCATGAATCTGCAAACGCACCCAGACAAGTAACACAGACTTTCACTGCAGCTCTACTCACAGTAACCAGAGAGTAGAGACAGCAGAATGCCTGGCACACACTGTGGGTACAGGTGGGGAAAGGTAAAGGCCTCAGTGGACATTATTAAACATTAACAGGCAACCTTGACCTCTACAGCCAGACTCTAAAGGGCAGAAGAACTAATTAGGGGAAGCCCCCCAGGCAGTGTGATTAACATAGAAATCCCTAACTTCGCCTTTAGTTGATCCTCACATCTACATAATCTGGTTTGTTTTTTTGTTTGTTTGTTTGTTTGTTTTTGGTGCTGGGGATTGAATTAGGGCCTCTTACTTGTAAGAAAAACACTCTAACCACTAAACTAAATCCCCAGCCCCACAATCTGTGCTTTAAAACACCCACCCTTAATCTTACCCTCCACCAAAAAACAGGGAGGGGTGGCATGGCCAGAAGAAATCCAAGGTTAAAATGAAAGACAAACCAGGCAGACATGACCAGCAAGCCCAAGAGCTAATCAGATTCCAAGAGCCAACATGAGGAAAAATCCAATAAGAAGGGACCACAAGGAAAGATCCATGAGTATTTCCCTTTCAAATGCTCCCTACTCCTCAAGTACCTATTTATCTTCTCTCTCTTCCCCCTTTCCACCACTTTTTTTTTTTTTTTTTTGGTACCAGGAATTGAACTCAGGCCCTCATGCTTGAGAGGCAAACACTCTAACCACTGAGCTAAATCCCCGGCCCTCACCACCTTTAAATAAATTGTCCTCTCTTAGTTTAAACTTAGTTTCTTTAATTCTTGACTGTAGCTAGCTGGGTTTACAATTGCCAGGAGCTGCCTTTCCTAGCAGGGCAGCAGCTCACAGTCCACCTCTGGACATAAAAACATACATGGATAAAAATGTGTGGTGTGTTCCTACAATATTAGCTATGAAAAGGAATGGAATACAGACATGCAACAAGAGGGTGAACCCCAAAAACATGCTGAATGAAAAGTCAGATCCAAGAGACACAATTCCATTTATATGAAGTATGTAAAATAGGTAAATGCATAGAGAAAATCAAGACTGTGGGTTTCCAGGGGCTGCAAGGAGAGGGGAATGTAGAGGGGCTGGTTTGGTTTTGTTTTTGATTTTTTTTCTGCTAGGGCTTGAACTCAAGGCTTTGTGCTTCCTAGGCAGGCACTCTAACCTCTGAGCTAAATCCCTAGCCCTTGAGCATGGGGAAATGTTTTAAACAGAGGCAGCAGTATATTTATAATGCACACAATGTACCAAGTGCCACTGAACTGTTCACTTTAAAGTGGATAAATTTATGTTATGTGAATTCTACCTTGAATTTTTAAAAAAATCAGACTCGTGTGGTAGCATACACCTGTAATCCCAGCACTAAGGAGGCTGAGGCAGGAGGACTGTTGTAAGTTTGAGGCCAGCCTGGGCTACATTGTGAGTTCAAGGTCAGCCCAAACTATATAGTGAGACTCTGTCTCAAAAAACAAACTAAAAAAACCTTTAAAAATAGAAGAGGGGGACTGAGGATTTAGCTCAGTGATTAGAGTGCTTGCCTTGCAAGCACAAGGCCCTGAGTTCAATCCCCAGCACCACAAAAAAATAAATAAATAAATAAATAAAATAAATAAAAAATAAAATAAAAATAGAAGAGAGGGGCTCGGGCTTTAGCTCAGTGGTTAGAGTGCTTGCCTTGCAAACACAAAGCCCTAAGTTTGATCCCTGACGCCCCAAAAAAATAAAATAAAATAAAAATTGAAGAGGAAGTCCTTATGTTTGATTTCTTTTTTTGAGGGACAAGGGCAAAAAGTTACTCATTGCCAGAATATAGCAATGATTCTCCACCCTGGAAGATGTAGGGTGGAGAAGAACTGAAGTGTGCACAGATAGGAGGTCTGTACCTTTGGGGTAGAAAAAAACCCCTTTAATCTCAGGAGATTTTAGTCAGGGCACTAGACTTTGAATTTCTAAAGAGATTGATTTTGAAGAAAACAAACTGTGAGCAGGGAATTGGAGAAGCAATAAACAAAGGACTAGGGATGGGGAATGGGGGAGACTGGAGGGAGGGGAGTGAAAGGAGAAGTAAAAGAGATCAGGACTATGTGTGTATATATATCTATATAACATATAAAATACATTCCCCCACAAATGTATTCATTATGTATTGCAAACATAGACTAATAATGTGCTTACTTCGGCAGCACATATACTGAATCATACACTAATAAAAATAAAGATTCTGATTTAAAAAAATGGAAGTTTTAAAAATTTAAGAAAGACTTATTGAAGAACTTCTTGCTCTAGCTTTATGGACATTTTTGCCTTCTGGATATGTCATCTACAACAACCTTCTTGTTAGAGTAAAGCTTAATAGGCAGCGAACACACACAAAATCCCCCAGCCCCGAAGACCCAAGCCTTTCCTTTCTGCATTTCCCTGAAAAAGCGTGTCCAGCATTCTGGATAACAAAGCACTTCACTTTCTTCTATGACAGGCCTATGTTTACACATCACACCTGAGCCCTGCATCAAGCACAGAAGGGACACCACCTGGAGTCCCCAGGGAGCAGGAGACACCAACCCGCCCCCCCAAGAGGGAATGGGCCCTGTAGTGGTAGAAATTCTGTGGCCTGGTGCACTGGAGAAAGGACTGGCTTTGTGACCATATAAAGCTTGAACTAGCTTTTAAATAACTGGCAAATTACCTCATCTCTGTTACAATTTCCTTACCTGTAAAAGACAACCAACGAGCCTTCCCCTACAGTTGTGTTAGGCTAGGCTAACACAAGCTGATGTTTTTGGAAGTCCTTTGTAAACTGCAACATTTTATCAACTCAAAGCCATTTTATTGTCCTTGAAGAATATATTCCAAGATTAGGGAGGCTGGGAAGGGTGGTCCAGGCACACATGGTTTATACTTCGTTCTCTAAGAGTCAGTGTCATGGGATTTGTTTGTCTCCTTCACAAGAACTTGGTTCCTACCAGATGGGGAGTTTCATTTTGAGCAACTAACCTAGTCCATGTGCCTAGTAGATACCCAAAATTAAGCATCTGCTAGTTGTTGATAAGGTTTGTAAACTCATCCCCACCCCTTAGCCAGTCAGTTTATCATACCACCGGCTGGGTTTGGTGGTGCATGCCTGTAATCGCAGCATTCAGGAGGCCGAGGCAAGAGGATTGAGTTCAAGGCTAGCCTGGGTTATAGAGTAACTTCAAGGGCAGGCTGAACTGCATAGCAAGACCCCCTTGTTTGGACGTCTGAGTCTACGGTAACTCCAAGTCATAACTACTCATTTTATTTTCCCAAGTGATACCACATTTGTGAGCACACAAGTCTTACACATCACACACACACACACACACACACAAAGCAGTAAATCCCTGGAGGCCTTTTTTCTACAGAGTGCAGCAGCTTGCTCTTCATCAGGGCATGGGCAGGAACGACCGACAAGGGTGCTCAGCTCAAGTGGTAGAGTGCTTGCTTAGTGAGTGCAAGGACCCAAGTTTGATCCCCAGCACCAAAAAAAAAAGTGTTGCCCAAGAGCCACCAAGGTTGAGCTGACCACAGGGCACCCTCAGAAATGACCCAGCTTCTTAGTCCTTTATTTTGGAAGTAAACAAGTAAATGTGAAACATTTTAGTAAATCATCTTTACACTTTATATCCCTACCGCTGAGGCAGCACAGCCAAATCCCACTCTCCCTCAGTGAGGGAAACACTAGGGGAGGGTGTCTTCAGCACAAGAATGAGAGCAGTGTGTATGCCATGTGTGGGCCAGTGTTTTCTCCCCCTGTAGAGAGTTTCTACCTGCATTTTTTTTTCTTTTTTTGGTGCTGGGGATCGAACTCAGGGCCTTGTGCTTACAACGTAAGCACTTTAACCGCTGAGCTAAATCCCCAGCCCCCTACCTGCATTTTACAAATACAAAAACTGAAACAAAGAATTTAAATTTTCCCAATGTCACACTGCCAATAAACAGTTGAGCCTGTATTCAGATGGCCAAGCAGCCTCTGGAGGCTTCTCTTTGGCCACCAGGCCTGCTTACGTACGCTAAGACAGCATCGGTCATTCCTTCAGCTGTTTGCGCAGACTTCTAGAGAGCTGGGGCCACGGCAGCAAGAAGACAGTGGTGCCCGAAGCCGGCTGCTTACCTCTCACTGTGCTGCAGCACGCACTGCTAGTAAATCTCTCCACTGTCCCCATTTTACAGGTGGGAGGACTAAGGTTTAAAATTTCAACTTCATAAACCAGGTATGGGGGGCTGGGGATTTAGCGCAGTGGTTAGAGTGCTTGCCTCACAAGTACAAGGCCCTGGGTTTGATCCCCAGCACTAAGAGGAAAAAAAAAAAAAAAGCCAGGTATAAGGTGACACACCTGTGATGCTTATGGTGCCAGCATTGTTAGGCTGGGGCATGAGGATCACTGAGTTTCAGGCCAGCATGGACTACACAGCAAGACTTTGTCTCAAAAACACCTGAACACCTAATCAGTTAATTAAAGTACAGCCCCATGGACCCATGCAGAAGTCTCCAGCACAGTGCCTGGCATATAATGCCTGCCACATGGTGACTTAGTATACATGATCTTTGAAGTGAAAGCTGACCTATTTGCCACTTGTTTTTTGTTTGTTTGTTTGTTTGTTTGGCCACTTGTTGTACCTTACCCCAACAGAACCTAGCTGGGATATGAATTTTACTGTGGTTTGAGGAAAAGCACAGGTCTGAAATGTCATGCCCGCTGCAGGCAAACACAAACCAGGGAAAACAGTGAGTGTGGCCCAGTTCCTATTGCCTTTCGTTTTCAGGGACTGTGACTGAGTGGGACGCTCTGGCCCCAGACAAACAACTGTAACTAAAACACTTAGATGTAGCCTTGGACACAGTGGCTGCGGCTTTAGCACCCCAGGGGAGTAAGGCAATTTTTACAGGGGTAAATATTTTCAAAGACTCTGCAAATGGAAGCTGGCACAATGGCCTGAAGCTGCCATGCATGTGTCCTGAGGGGACTGGGGTTCTGTGGTGCTTGCCTAGGGAAGGGCTGGGCTTCATTATTCCCTATTGTCAGGGACCAAGGGAAACTGTAATTTCAACATTTGGCTATTTTCTAGGAGGAATGTATTTATACGCACCAGGACTTTGTTTTCAGAAGATATGTGTGGAGGACCTGGCCTTGCCATGGTGCCCAAGATCACACAAGAGCCTCCAGGACCCCAGTGGACACCCTGCTTGAACACTTCTGATTTCTGACTAGAGAGAGCGGAACAATCAGACCAGTTGGTACCTTCCTCCGGGTGTTTGTTTACCCCAAATTGAGCCCCTGAGTTTTTAATCCCTTTGGAAAGAATCTAGGTACCTAAAATTAAAGAACAAGGACTGTCTCTAAGGTTGAGGCAAAATGACCTAGACCGTGAGGGTCTAGCAAAGTAATTTGAGATGACCGCATAAAGAGGTGAAAACCGTGATGATAGTCATCACTTCGCAACCGTCACGCAGTTTTGTTTCCTGACGTAGAGGCGATTGCACCTCACACTGGCTACATCCCAGCCTTAACTTACTTAATAGAAAAGTGATGATCCACATTTTATAGGAACGAAGAAATTTAAATCTGCCTATTTCGCGTGGTTAACAAACTTTAATATATGTGCTGCTGAAGCGAGCACAGCAAACTTTAAGAGAAGGGTATTTCTATGGTCTTCAGTATTCCATGTTAATGATGTTTTTACTTTTGTGATTTGAAACTTCTAGCTGAGGCAGGAAGATTGCATGTTGGAGACCCAATTTAGCAATATTCTGTCTCAAAATAAAATAAAAAAGACAGGGAGATGTAGCTCGGTGCTCAGTAGTGGAGCACTTACCTAGCATGTGCAAGGTCCTAGGTTCAATCTTTAGTAGTGCAGGGGAAAAAAAAAAACCCTAGCAAATGTGTACATGAGAATCTTTTTGATTTTTTTAAAATTTAGGATAAGTGGGAAAGGATATTTAAAGAAACATAATAGGCTGAGCAAGGTGGCACAGCCTGTAATCAGAGCTCCCCAGGAGGTAGAGGCAGGAGGCTCTCACGTTTGAGACAAGTCTGGGCAACTGAATGAGATTTTGCCTCAAAATGAAATTTAAAAAGGAGCTGGAGATGTAGCTCAGTGGTAGAGGGTTTGCATATTAAGCATGAGACCTTGGTTTCAATCCCCAGTACTGCAATAAATAAATGTCAAAAGAAGTTACTACAAATTGTAGAGCACTTGCCTAGCAAGGCCCCGGGTTCGACCTCCAGTACCAAAAAAAAAAAAAAAAAAAAAAAGAATTTAAAAAAATCTTTCCATACAAAAAAGTTGGTAAAAATAAGCCAACTATAAGAAGTCACAAATATAGCAAAGACTATGTATCTTTTCAGATTACAGTGAACTCATACAGATCCCTAGGGGAAAAACTAATTAAAAACTAACAGAAGGAGTATTTCACTTTCGAATGCTCCCTACTCGTGGAATAGCTATCTATCATCTCTTTTCCTCCTTTGAGCCACCTTTAAATAAATTGTCTTCTCTTAAAAAAAAATTTAAAAGAAAAGGTTAAATCGTGTACATATTATTTACAAGAGATATAATGCTAAACCGGGTGTGGCACACCTGTGATCCCAGCACTGGGGAGACTGAGGCAGGAAGATCTCAGAGTTCAAAGCCACCCTGAACTACATAGCAAGACCCTGTCTCAAAAAAAAAAAAAAGGAGATAAAATGCTGTTTAGCTGGGTAGGGATTAAACACAGAACTATATCCCAAACACATTTTTTCACTCTTTTTTCTACTTTGTGTGTGTGTGTATGTGACACATGATCTCATTATGTAGTCCAGGCTGGCTTTGAATGCACTATGTAGCCCAACTGGCCTCAAACTTGTGATGATCCCCCTGCCTCAGCCTCCCAAGTGCTGGGGTTACAGGTTGGTGCTACCACGCCTGGCTTCTATTTTTTTTTTATAGGTTATACAGATTAATACATTTCATCCTGGTAGATCTGTATATGCACATAACATACTTTGATTATTTTCACATACACACAGCTGTCACCCCCTGCTCTGCATCCCCCAGTTTTATATTTGAGGGGAGATGCATGTACATTTTGCTCATATTCATTGTCCCTATTAACCACCCTTATAGTCTCTACCCCTCCTTCTTATTCCTTTCTTGTCTTAACACAATGAAATCATTTTCGCTTACTTGATTTTTTTTGAGACAGAGTCTCGCTATGCCATTCGGGCTGTCCTTTGAACGAACAACATAGCACAGGCTGGGCTCGAACTTGCTGCGATCCTCCTTCCTCAGTTGCCTCAGTGCTGCTGGGATTATAGGTCTGTGCTACCATGCCTGGTTTACACTCACATAAAGTCAAAGTTTTCTTTTGTACCTTTTTTAGTGCTGCTGAGAGTTTGGTAAAAGATATTTAGATACATGGCTGGGGCTTCGGATATAGGCGATTGTATATCACCTTAAAAGAATTTGACAGTTTGAACTAAAAACCTTGGAAAAAGTCATGTCTTTAAACAAAAGTTCCATTTCTGAGCATCCACACCAACAAAATAGCCAAATGTTTATGCCATTTATAAGAAGCAAACAAAGAAGGAACATTCAAAAATCTGACCATAGGGAAGTTTGACTCTATGACTTGCAGAACGGAAGTCAGGAAGCTTAGTCCTACCAGCCAAAGTCAGCCTGCTGGCTATTTTTATTAGCCTTTAAGTGAAGAATGGTTTCTGTATCTTTACGTGGTAGGGAGGGGATGAAAAAGAACGCTATTATGTGACACACATAAAAATTCACACTCCGGAGCCCACAACAGAGGTTCGGGTGAGTAGCCCCCAAAGCTGGGCAGAAAAGGTCTGCAGACCCCTTTGAGCACTGTGCAGCCACAACAGCCTTCAGTGAGAGTCGGTAACAATCAGCTCAGGTGTGTTATAGTGGTTCATAAACAGGCAGGAGGTAAAGGAGGTAAAGACATACATAGATACAGATATGAAAACAGGGCTGGAGATTTAGCCCAGTGGCTAGAGAGCTTGCCTTGAAAGCACAAGGCCCTGAGTTCCATCCCCAGCACCAAAAAAAAAAAAAAAAAAAAACCTGAAAACAAATTAAATGTTTCAGGAATTGGAGTTTTCATATTTTCCAGTATCCTACAATGGCAAGAATGTTACCACATCATGCTGAACAAGGCTGTTTACAAGGAAAAGCAAATCACACCGCTGCTGAATTTTTTTTTTTTTTTTGTGGTGCCAAGGATTGAACTCAGGCCCTTGTGCTTGCAAGGCAAGCACTCTAATCACTGAGCTAAATCCCCAGCCCCCCGCTGCTGAATTTTATGCAAGTAAAAAGAAACTCTTGGAACTCACCTGTCAACACAACCTTCCCAGATGTGAAGATAAGCAGCACCATCTGAGGTTTCACCATCCTGTAGATAAGGCCTGGGAACAGCTCAGGTTCATAGCTATTCGGACAGAAAAGGGAGGGTTACAAAGAGCACTATTCGCCTATTTTTCCAAAACACTCAAGGCCCTGTCTGTTAAGACTGCATATCATAGTGGTTGTAAATAAGTGCTACGCTACCGAAACCCTTTTATCTATCTTGATTAAAAAACAGTGCTGAACGTAGATATTTTTGTTTTCCGCCCGGTGCCCGCACATACTCTGTGGGGAGCTCCGTCTCAGCCCTGTGTGTGGATACTGTGGCAGTACAGAAGAGAGTGTTTATGATACTTGTCATTTGCAGATCATCCTAGGCTATTAGAAACCGAGGTAACCTTGGTCATCAGATTTAACGTACCATGATCTTGTTAGTTTAGTGTTCTCCATCTTTGATCAGAAGCCTGTCAGTAGAAATATGTTTTTCTGAGATTTTACAAGTTCCCAATAATAAATATATTTTGTAAATATTTATAAGTTAAACATTTTTAGCAGACAGAGCTGAAAAAAAATTCTAGACTATAGCCATTTGTCTTCGCACATTTGTCATGTGAGGTATGACTGAAAAATAGTTATGTATAAAGTGTATATGTACGTAAACATTATGTATGTATAGTGCATAAAACTTTTTAAATGTTTTATTACAGTTAAAAGATACATGCCATTAATCCCCCTCTTCATACCCTCCTTAGCTTCTTTTTCTTTTTTTTGGTTTTTGAGACAGGGTCTCACTATGTAGTTCAGGCTGGCCTTGAGCTCACTATGTAGCCTAGGCTGGCCTCGAACTCATGGCAATCCTCCTGCCTCGGTCTTCTGAGTGCTGAGTGCACCCGGCACCCTCCTTAGCTTCAACACACTTGTCCCATCATTCTTGCCCCTTTCTGTGGCAGTCTGGGCTACCGTGTCTCTAGCCACACTGCTGCGGGTGAGCTGATGTCCTCGGTCAGTCTATAGCACTTGTCCTTCATGGTCATTCTGACTTTAGGGACAAGCAGGAACTGCCCAGTGCCAGATCCAGTGAATAAGGTAGGTGAGGACACAATGTCATGTTTTTATTTGACAGAAACTGCTGTAAATGTTTTGCATCAATTCAGGACATCAAGGCAGCCACAAAAAGACACTCATGAAAGATGATTTCCAGAACTGCTTCAGAAAGTGATAAGAAAGATGGCATAAGCGTGTTCAACATGTGGGGGAGTATTTTGAGGGAGAGGAGTGGCAATGTAGGGATAGTGTCTTAGTTACTTTTCTCTCGTTCCTGAGACAAAATACCCAACACCAAAAGTTAAGGGAGGAAAGGCTTATTTAGCTCACAGTTTGTAGAGGTTTCAGTCACAATCAGCCAGATCCGAGGCAGGGTGGCAAGCAGACAGGCAGAAGGCCGCAAGGCAAGCAAGGGGCCTAAACAGCTTCTTTCTGCCTCTTACGTCTTACCCAGGCTGCCAGGACTAGGGTGGTGCCAAACCAATGAGTGGATTGATTTAGTAAGCACTCACCCTTAATCCCAGCATGACACAGTCTAGATTCAGCCACCTCTGAAACAGCCCCACCTGTGACCACGTGAGGCTTTGGGGGGGGATATTTAGGCACAAACCACAATGGACAGTGATTGTTTTTTTTTTTTTTTTTGACAGTACGTCCACTCACTCTCTACTTTGCGGTACTAGTGGGAGCCCTGGAAGTTCCCTCAGGCCAGGAAAATGAAGGCTGGGGGCACAGAAGACTTTCATTTGATCTGATCTTCAAACTGAATCTTAGGACACTAAAATGGAAAAAAGGAAAGACTTTGGTATGAAAATGGTGGTGAACTGCATTTGCTTTGAAATGCTGGGGTTTTGGGGGGGGGGTGTTGGGGATTGAACTCAGGGCCTTTCCTGTGCTAGGCAAGCACTCTACCACTTGAGCTAAATCCCCAGACCCAAATACTGGTATGTATGTATGTATGTATGTATGTATATGTATTGGTGCTGGAGATCAAACTCAAGGTCTTGTGCTTGCTAGACAAGAACTCTACCACTGAGCTAAATCCCCAATCCCAAAATGCTGGTTTTAAAGTAACCAGAGTAATGAAATTTAGTATCTGCCTCATTCATTTTATTTTATTTTATTTTGGTGCTAGGTATCAAACTCAGGGCCTCGTGCTTACAAAGTAAGCACTCTAACCACGGAGCTAAATCCCCAGCTCCCGTCCACCTCATTCTAAAAAAACGCTGAGGCAAAGTAAAAGAGTAGCTTTGGTTAGAGAACATCTCATAGATACTGAAAATATCAAACATCCCCCAATTTCTTGGCCAAGCCAACTTTGACTCATTCATTTCTCACTCCCAGGAAGTATTCCTTGACCTCTCCTCAGTTACATTACGTCCTGTGCTCAGGGTCCACTGTACGCTGAAGGACCTGTTTCATCATTATTATTAACATGTCTGGCTTCCCCTTTAGACACTGAGCGTCCCACGATCAGGGCCATTGCAGCATCACCCTAGCATCTGTTACGTAGCAGTCACCCGGATTGTGTGTGTGTGTGTGTGTTACTGGGGATTGAGCCCAGCACCTTCACACTGAGCCACCGGCCCAGTCCCTCCCACCCCCTTTTTTGAGACAAGGTCTCACTAATTTGCTCAGGCTGGGCTCAAATTCTTGATCAGTCTCCAAGACTGTTGGGGTTTCAGGCAGATGCCACCATGCCTGTCTGGGTTTAATCATTTAACAAATGTTCTTATTTTGAGACAGGGTCTTGCTAAGTAGTTCAGGCTGGCCTTGAATTCACTATGCAGCCAGACAGCAATCCTCCTGCCTCAGCCTCCTGAATGCTGGGATAACAGATACGTGCCACCATGCTCAGCTTTAACAAGTATTTATCAATATGTTTTTGAATTTAAAATTGAAGAGGGGAAAATGCTCATAGAAAGCTGTGATTATGGCACTAAAAAAATTGACAGAGAAGGTTTCTGATAATAAAGAGACACTTAGACACTGATAACACAAATTTGCAGGACCTGGGGAATTAAATGAACTTCAGATTTTAACACAATGCAAAATTTACCTGATAATTATAACCAGTGGGGGCTGAGGATTTAGCTCAGTGGTTAGAGTGCTTGCCTTGCAAGCACAAGGCCCTGAGTTTGATCCTCAGCACCAAAAAAAAAACAACAAAAAAAACCACAAATTATAACCAATCTATGTCATACTTCCCTATAGATATACAGATAATGGGGGGGTGCTGGGAATTGAACTCATGGCTTTGTGTTTGCTAGGTGAACACTCTACCACTGAGCTAATAGAAATGATCTTTCTCTACTAGGAAATGGGCATGTTTTAAATCCCCCAATATCAAGAATAGTCATGCTGGAGTTGTAATCCATTACCTGAGGGTGAAAGCCAGACTGAGGGCAATCTGGGGAGGAAAAATGAGACAAGACAGAGACGGCTAAGGGAAAACAAAGAAAACACCTTGGCCAAATTAAAAAAAAAAAAGATGACAGCATAAAACTGGCCCCCAAGGAACACAGAAATGAAGTAAGTTCACTTCAGGTGGCTGGAACCAAGCATCTGATGAAGTCTCATGGCCCTACTGGCAAATTTTAGAAGCTAAAAATGGTTACAAGGAACATTACTACTCTACTCTTAAATCGACTCTACAAAGAATACACTGTTGTTTAAAAGAAGAAAAACAGGAAAAACTACATTCATCACTTTAGAGCCCTAAGTGGCCAGAAAGGAGTGTGAAGCTTGGTGTAGACATACAACTTAGAGGCACACACAGCCCTTTGTGACCAACAGCAGTTGGTTTCAAGAAAGGTACACTGGAGAGACATCATACTACAGAGATACTTGCACAACAATGTTTATAGCAGCATAACTTATAATAGCTAAATTCTGGCAGCAACCCATATACCCATCAGTGGATAGCTGGATAAACAAAATGTGGTATCTATATATAATGGAATACTATTCAGCTATAAAAAATGACAAACTAGAGTCATTTGTAGGAAAATGGATGGACCTGGAAAATATAATGTTGAGTGAAATAAACCAGTCTCACAAGCTGGAATACTGCATGGTATCCCTCATTTAGTGAGGTAAAATACAAACAAAAGAATAAACAATGGATACAAAAAGATGAAGAGTTAGATACAAGCTAATAGGCAAAGGGTTCAAAGGAAGGAGAAGAGGGCAAAGGGGGAGGGGAATGGGAATCCAGAGGAATAATGATATCTGAAAAATAAGGACCTAATAACCCAAATTTAAATCAGTGACACGTACCCTGGGCACTATAGTAATTTTATATAGTTGTGACTTACTGCTGGATGTGGTGGTTGTTTACCTTGCTCACTGTCATAAGCAAAAGGTACAATTAATTGTGATCTGTAAGCTTGTGTAATTGCCTGTAAGTTTGTGTAATTTTGGATAAATTTTAATAAAAATCTAAAAAAAAAAAAGAAAGGTACACTGGCCAAACATGGTGGCTCACACCTGCAATCCCAGCACATGAGAGGCTGAGGCGAGAGGATCACTATGAGTTTGAGGCCAACCTGGATTACATAGTGAGTTCAAGACCAGACTGAACTTCGTAGCGAGACCTTGTCTCAAAAACCAAACAAAGAAGGGGTTGGGGATTTAGCTCAGTGGTTAAAGTGCTTGCCTTGCAAGCACAAGGCCCTGAATTCAATCCCCAGCACAAAAAAAAAAAAAAAAGAAAAGAAAGAAAAAGGTATACCACCCATGACTTGGAAGTCTGCAAGTTAAGATTACTCTAAAGAGACAATATATTTAAATGGGACAGGGAGAGAGCTTCCTGGTGAGTTCAGGCTCTTAAAAAATGGTATAGGGGAGAGAAAGAAAATGGCAGAGTGGTGATTGGTAGCAAAATTCATGCTCAATGAGATACTGAATCCACTTGAAAATAACAATTTGTCAAAGCAAAAAAGACCAGCAGACCACCAGGAATCTGGAACTGACAGGAAAAAAATGAGAAGCCACAGAAGTTAGAAAGACAGTTCACAATACAGAAAAAGGAAGCAATTTGGAATGTCTTCCCTGCTCTTGCTGTTCTCAGGGAAGGGCTCCCCAGAGCCGAGAGAGGCACCCAGGGATGGGAGACCCAGGGAGCAGGTGAGTCCACAGGTTTTGGGAACTGCAGAAGCAGCAAGGGGTGTGGACTCTTTCCACAGTGTGGTGAATAGCCAGAGAGGAATTCAAGCCTAGGTGCCTACCATTCTGCCAAGACCGCTCGATAAGGCACCATTATGGGAAGGGACTGTTATTTAAACATGCGATTCGGAAGAACTAAAAGACAGTTTCACCTCAAGGCTCCCAGTTTTACCCTCTCACAGTGACTGAGTGAAAGACAGTCACACAAGATAGCCACAGACAGGGAACAGGCTAGAAAGAGATCCCCTGAGAAGTATAAACTCAGGCCAGGAAGGACATGGGCCAGCCCACTCAGCCCTCCCCACCCCTGCAGGGAGAAGCCAGATGGAGTTGTGCCCAGAAAGGGCACAGAGAGTGGGTCAGAAAGTGCCTGCCGGCATTAAATACTTGAACCCTTGCCCTGCTGCCTCCACCAGGCACAGATCTGAGCTCTGATTGCCGTCCCTGCCTGCCAGCGTGAGCAAGGACACGTCTCAGCATGGACATTGCCATAGCCGGGGGAGAGACAGAGGGCCCTCTGGAAGAGGGGAACACATCTCACAACCCACAGGATGTACGTCTGGGCAGAGAAAACAGACTTGCTGGACTCCAAAATCATGGATCCTAGAAGGAAACCACTCATTTAAAAACAGAGAAAAAATTGTTTTGTTTTACACTCATTTTCTTTTTCCCTACTTTTTCCTATTTTTATTCTCCATATTTTTCTTTTTATCTTCTACTTATCGACTTTTTTTTTACTATTACCTTTATCTAATTCTAGAAATGTTCTTCTACTCCACAGTAGGATCCTTTGTCTGACTTTTCTCTCATCTTTTTTTTTCAAATTTTTCTTTTTACATTCTCCCATTCCCAAAGTGCTGTATCTTTATATACAGTAGTCATTAAGCGTCATTAATCTTTTTTTTTTTTTTTTGGGTACTGGGAATCAAACTCAGGGCCTCGTGCTTGTGAGGCAAACACTCTAACCACTGAGCTAAATCCCCAGCCTAGATTCATTAATCTTTAAGAATATTTTTTTTTTCCGGTGCTGGGGATTGAACTCAGGTCCTTGTGCTTGCAAGGCAAGCACTTTAACCACTGAGCTAAATCCCCAGCCCCTCATTAATCTTTAGTTAACTCTATGCAACTGGTGTTGAATTCTTTGCTATCATTAGTGGAGGTATAGTCATTACACTTTGTAGATATTTGTTGTATGTCAGTATTTGGTTTGTTTTAGTGTTTATACTATAATTGTAGTTTTTTCTAAGGTCAAGGTTGAACATTATCAATTCTTATGGTATGTCAATATCCAGTTTGTCTTAGACAATATTACTGTTACTGATTTACTTGATATTGCCTGCGATGCATAATTGTTGCTATGAGAGGTTTTCTCTGTGTGCCAATGTCTGGATGACCTTTGTGAGATTAATGATACTATGGTCCATTGCTGGAGAACTGGGTGCTGGGTCAATGACACTGCATACTCCTCCCATATTAACAAAGATGACTGGCTCTTGGGACAGAGGCAAAGGGCTGCAGTGAGACAAGCCCTGAGTGTATTACTGAAAAACTGAGATCTCTATACAGTAATACCTCAGTTCGTGAATGCTTCTGTTCACAAACACACATCCGGTGACAAACATGACCATGGCCACCTTCCCCACTCTGACATGTGGTCATAGCTTCCTCTAGTCAAGACTGCAGTCACAGACGGATGTGTGCACACTGGCCGTGAAGCTTTTTTGTGTGTTCAGCATGTACAGTACTGTACAGTATTATTCAATCCAGCATGGCTCCAAAGAAAGTGCAGAGTGGTAATGAAGGTGATGAGAGTGTGCAGAGCAAGAATGGCAAGGCTTTGAGGGAAATAACCCCTGAAGAAAGAAATTGTATGAATGCGGTATTTGCATATCTGGCCTCAGAGTACAAGATGGAGAAGTCAACAATCTCAACTATTTTGGAAAGTAAAGATGTCATCAAAGGAGCTGATGTGGCAAAAGGTGTAATGATGCTAACTAAGCAGAGGACACAGTGCTGGAAGAGGCGCAACCTTCTGTTAGTGTGGTTGAATGAGAAACAGCTGGTGAGAGTTAGCGACACTAGGATCTGAGAAAAAGGCAGGAAACTGCATAGTGATTTATTGCAAGAAAACCCCTTTGGTTTGGGGATTTAGCTCAGTGGTTAGAGTGCTTGCCTAGCAAGGACTAAGGCCCTGAGTTCGATACCCAGCACCAAAAAAGAAAAAAAACAAAACCCCTCTACAAATGGAACAAGTGATAAATTTAAAGCCAGTAGAGGGCGGTTTGATAAATTCACAAGAGAAGTAGTATCCACAGTGCGTTAATACATGGTGAGGCTTCCAGTTCTGAGAAGGCTGCTGCAGAAGCCTACAAGAAATAATTTACAGAATTTATGAAGGCAGAAAGATATGCTGCTCAACACGTGTTCAGCTACAATAAAACAGGCTCTTCTGGAAGATGCTGAATAGAACCTATATCATGCCAGAGGACAAGGCGTGAAGGGCAGATTGGCCCTTCTGGATGTGAACACTGCTGGTGCACCATTCCCAGACTCCCCGTGCACTCAAGGAACGCAATGTGCACAAGGCCAGACTGCCCGTCGTGTGGAAAGCCAATGCGAAAGCCTGGGTCACAAGGCGATTGTTCATGGAATGGCCGCACGGGGTGTTCACACCCACCATTAAGAAATATCTCTCTGACAACCAACTGCCTGAAAGGTGCCTTCTTCTGATGGACAATGCCCCGGCACACCCTCGGCCTTGGTGGATGATATGGATGCTTGAGTATGAGTTCATAAAGGTCAAGTTCCTCGCCCAACATGACGCCTCTTCTGCAGCCCAGGACAAGCAAGTGATCTGCAATTTCAAGAAGCTGTACACAAAGAAGCTTCCCCAGATGTTTCAATGTCTCTGAAAGAGTTCTGGAAGAAAGATTTCAATGTCCTCCACTGCATCAACAGCACCAACAAAGCCTGGGAAGATGCCACCTACTGGACCCTCACCTCGGCCTGGAGGAAGCAGAGCCCAGAATGTGTCACCGAAAGCATCTTTGAAGGGTCTGATGTGCAGGTGGTGGAGGAGATTGTGTCCATGGGGGAGAGTGTGGGTCTGGAGGTCGATGGTGCAGACACAGAGGACCGTGAGGAGGAGCTGACGATTGAAAAACTTGCTGAGCTCCAGAGTGAGCAGCAGAAGGAGCTTACTGAGGAGCATGCGCTGAGGAAGAGGAAGACAGGGAGGAGATTAGCGGTGATGTGATAAAATCCATTACAGAAGAATGGAATGAGTGGCAGGATTTCTTTGAGAAGCACCACCTCGACGTAACTGTAAGGAACAGTGTTGAATCTGAGGAACCATAATGTGGTCTCATTTCCAGGGGTTATTGCAGTGCAGGAAAAACCAAGCAATATTAGGCAGATTTTTTCATCAAAATTACCCCGTGGCTGAGAGATAAAGAAGAGGGGAAACCCCTGAGGAGATCTCCCCGATGTCCTTATGGAAGGGGACTCTCCCTCCAAACTGTAGCCCTCCCCACCCACCTTCTGGTCCTCCAGGCCAGAAGCCACCTCAAGCAGGGTCAGTGTTCTCTCTTCATACTGTCCTGTACTGTACTTTGTTTCATATTTTTGTGGTTAAAAAATATATATGGTTCAGAACAGATTAACCTTATTTACATTGAACCTTATGGGAAAATTTGATTTGGTTTACAACTAATTTAGTTTACAACCAGAATTGTGGAATGACTTAAGTTTGTGAACCGATGTACTATTATACTATCAACAAAGTCTTTTCACTAATAGTGACTGCATAACTAAGCACAGAACAAAACAAAAACCAACAGAAACATGAGAAGACAAAGCAACAGAATGCCAGCTCCCCAAAGCTGATGCATGAGGCATTGAGGGGGAGAAAAGCAAAAGCTACACAGCCCATATTTGAGACAATAACGGAGGAGATTAAAAACAGATCAATGAGGTGATGCAGGCTCACAGAAAATATAAACAATCAGAAAATGGAAGTAATAAATCAATCAGGGGGCCTACAGAAGGCATTAAAAAGCTAGCTGAGCTAAATGAAGTATTACAAAACATGACCAGTTTAGCAAAGAGGCAGAGTCCATGAAAAGGATCCAAATAGAAATCCAGGAGATTAAAATTATATTGAAAGTATGGGCAGGAGAAGTGGCACAGAATATCAGAAAATAGGGATGCTTTCAAAGAACAGTTACTTAGAGATACCTTAAAAATAACAAGACAACATAAAGAATGGATCCAATAGCTGCTAGACAATATAGTAAGTCCCTGGCTTATCAACAAGTTCCACCCTGGGAGAACATTCATAAGTTAGATTCATTCACAAGTCTGTAACAAAGTGAGTCTTACAGATCTTTTTATTTTCTTGTAGATCTTTGACACAAATATATAAAGCATTTAAAAAAAAAGCAAACACACGCACACACAAATACTGTAAAAAACTATTTTTACTCGTAGTTACCCTACAGTGGTGGTGCAGTACAGTAAAACTGTAAATAAATTATTTTCACTTTTGTTTCCATGGTTATTGCTTTGCACTTCCTAGCAGTCCCCACCACATCACCACTGTTTTTCCTCTTGCTTCCGGATGTCCTGGGCTCTCTGAGCACTGCACTACTGCACACTACTGCACTCTACACTAAGCACACAGCAGCACACTGTGCCAATGTCCAGCAGACGTGAGCTACTTCCACAATTTGTTTGCATCTATGAATGTTCAAAATGTGAGGTCTGTGCAGATTTGTAACTCATATGTCCCTAAGTCAGGAACTTACCAAATAAAGAGCACTAATCTGTGATTAACTGGAATAAGTGAAAAATCAGAAGATAGCATATTTGTTTACAGAAATTGTGGCAGAAAACTTTCATGCATATAGATAAGTGATTCATATAGAACTCCAAATAGCCACATTCAAAAGAGAACCTTTCCAAGTAACATCACGGTCAATATCAGATGTTCAACACAGGGACAGATTCTTAATAGTTTGGGAAAAGCAGAGAATGACTTATGAACGTTAACCCAGTACAACTGCAAACGACTTCTCAACACAAAACTTAAAAGGCCAGAGGAGCTTGGAATGAAGTGTTTTGACCCCTAACAGATAACTTCCAACCTGACTTACATATCCTGCAAAACTTTCTTTTAAAATTGATGAGAAATAAGGTATTTCTATGACAAAGAGACCTCAAAAAATTCATGAGCACCAAGTCAGCACTCCAAAAAATTCGCAAGGATGTCCAAGAAAGTGCAATGAAACCAATGATGCCAAAAAAATCTAATAAAATAAGTACAACAGGCAGGAGGGCCATAACCAGGTTAATTGAAATTTGTTTTAGGTTTTTGAAGAACCTGCACCGATTTCCATAGTGGTTGCACTGTGATTCTGGATCGAGTCGGGTGCTGGGACCCTGGCACACACCCCTGGGAGGGGAGGGATCCAGTAGTGTCCCCTCGGCCCCTGCACTAGTGTCCCTTCAAGGTCGCAGCTGGAGGGTAGATGTACCACAGCAGCTGCAGACAGTGAAGGGCACTGGCTACATGGGAGGAAGTTACTGAAGCAACTGTGAACCACGAGATGGTCCTGAGGACAGAACGCATGAAGATGACATTGTGGTATAGGATCGGAGCTACAGCCATGGGGAGATCCTGCCCACCTTGTCAACAAAACAGGACAGCTAGCCGGGATCACACTCACAGGACATGCCACAGGCATTCCTTCCTCTTCTCTCCAGCCTCCTCCAGTAGTAGTAGGGTTCCTGCTTGCCAACCCACATCTCACCCCTCCACTTCCTGCCCTCACCAAGGTCAGTGGTCCCTAGTTTTTCAGTCTGCAGATCGGTGGCCTCAACACAGGCGCCTCTAGCCAGCAGCACTGGCATCGTAGTGAGCTCTCCAGGATTGGAACTATGAGCGAGATCTCTGGTGGGAGCAGTAAGTTGTCGGGGTGACTGCTACATGAGCCAAATGTGGGCAGCACAATTTCGAAAGATTGAGCCCCTGCAGGGCTGGATGCTACCTCAGGCACAGCAGTTTAACCCTCCGATCTACCGTCCCTTCCCCCTTACGTCTCTTAAGTTAATCACATTTTCTCTGAAAAATACCCCACATAAGCAGCCCATAAAGTAACTTCAATGTCTTATTAATGCAAAGTGAAGCTTCGTAACTGTCGTACCTGCTGAACTGCTGATGAGCGAGCACCAAACCCTCCAGCCTGATGGAAAATCTCACGTCGCAGCTGGCAACCATGTTCTGAATTTTAAAATCGAGGAACCTGGCGGGGAAGCCCAGCTTCTGCACCACACGAGCATACTTTCTTGCAGCCAGTCGAGACTGCTCTTCGCTGGGGAGGGGCAAACAGATCAAAGATGTTCTGACCACCACACCTCCCGCCACTTGTACTGTATTCACATCACATGCCTCCCGTTTTGTCTTCACTGTTTGCAGCGCATCCACCTTGTGGTGTGTGCTGTGAGACCAAAGGCCCCGTGAAGAGGATGTTCCTCCACATCTTTGGCCCTAGCATCCTAAAATCTAGCGCAGTGGATAGTGTTTGCACCGTAAACCAATTCTGTCCTAATTTGTCACTTTCACACATAAGGTACTTTCACTTAAATGTTATTTGATGAAGAGAGTTACTCCAGCATTGGCACTGTGTCCTCAGCCCAGCAGAAACACCTGGGAATTTGTTAGAAAGGCCAAGTCCCAGGTCCCACCTGAGACACACAGATGCCCGGGGGTAGGCGCCAGAGAGCAGACGGGATGCTTCTGATGCCTGCTGAAGCTGAAGAACCATCTACCTGTCTAAAAACATGTGTGCTACTTATATGCAAAGACAAAAACAAAAAATGCCTACAAAAAAAAAAATCAGCATCAACAAGAAATATGTATATGCTGAGTGGCACAAATGTTAAAAAAAAAATTAAAATACCTCCAAATCTGCCCAATTTTTTTCTTCTTTTTTTTTGAATGCTGTGAGGGATTGAACCCAGAGAGCACCGAGCTACATCCCCAACCCATTTTATTTTGAAACAAGGTCTTGCTAAGTTGCCCAGGCTGGCCTCCAATTTGCAATCTTCTTGCCTCAGCCTCCCAAGTACCTGGGATCCTAGTTGGGTTCAGTTGTGTTCAGGCTCTCACACAACTGTCAGTCAATTCTTACCCAGCACAAGGAAGAAACACATCCAACTTTGTGTTAGGATGACCCTCCCCAGATGCCAAAATGGCCGTTACTGGTTTCTCACAAAGCCCCCCCCCCG